>JAVYIG010003679.1:109803-186647 GCA_035222895.1 Strongylocentrotus droebachiensis
AAGTAGTTCAATCCTGGTTGGATAAAATTTGACAGGTACAATAAACACAACAACAACGGTGTGTGTACGGTACCGGTACCGATATATTTAAAAGCCTACTGATTTCCACACACAGGAAAATCGGAAAAGCCCCAATCACAACTGCAGCGTGATTGGTTCAAACACGCACACATGTATGTTAATTAATCACGTGATCTAAAAACTTATGAGTAGGTACGCGCGCATATATGTTAATTAATCATGTGATAGAAAAACTTATGAATAAACATTGTTTTAGTAATAAATCCAGTGTTATTTTTTTATGAAAAAAGTGCCAATTATTTTGTAGAAATTTAATTCGTGAAATATAATGCGCTGTCAGTTTGAAATTTATGAGTTATTTGTAATATTTGTTGACAGATATATTTTGCCTTACTTGTATCAAGTGTTAAGGAGTAGTCAGCCAAAACGCGAAATTTACATTCAGCATGTTATTTCATTTAGTGAATGTATTTTGATGATTGTGATCTATGGTGTAATGAGTTAGCCAAGATTGAAAATAACTACTGGAGACTTGCTTACAATGTATTTATTATACTTGATTTTTTTGCCCTTTCTTTGGAATATAAATACAACTTTTACGATGTTTTGGTTATTGTTCTCATTGTTATGTAGGAAGGTGAAGTACGAGGCCAAAAAAGGAAAGCCCAGGAGGTCCCCTTGAAGGATGAGAGAGATGGAGTAAAGGTAAGCTTAAACTATTTATTAGGCTGGACATTTGATAAATTGTTAGTGTTTAACCTCATTCTCAATAGGAAATAAGATATATTGACAGTGGGTACTGCAAATGTTAATCAAGTAGTGTGGCTTCTCCATGAGACTTGAACTAAACACAAATTATGTTATAGTAACAGACTTTGAAAATATGTGTCAGAAAGACACTTTTATGGCGAAAGTGTAGTCAAGAATACCCTGCTTCAAAATGGTTTGATCCAAGAACTTGTGCACTTTAAAACTTCATGGCAATTGTATTTCTAGTAAGTGATGATATTCTTTCTGTTAGTGATGGCCTATCGGAAGAATTTTAAATTCTCTTTTGAGAATGAATTCCTATATATTAAACGTGGTTTCATCTTTTAAAAAGTGGTTTTTAAAATGAATGGGGATATGTTAAATTTTCCATAACGGAGGAATTGTCTTTTGGTTTTCACAATGGAGCAATAAGCAATACAACTTGATATAATTACCTCAACTTGAAGTTAATGGGGAAGATGACCTAATGTTTATTCAATAGACTTGTTTTCATTGTGCACAATATATTTCAGAGGTGAGAGAAAATTTGTAGCGGTCAACCTAAATCGGAGGGGGCTTCCAAAACGACGTTTTGTCATTAATAATATTAAATTGTGTCCCCCCCCCCCCCCCCCGCCTTGATGACGAAATAAATTTGCTTGATAAAGGAGTTGTATAAAATCATAGTTACAATAATTATATTTAGCGGGCATGTATGACTGGAAATTGACTAATGGGCAGAAATAGACATCTATGATTTGTTTTCATTACCGAGCAAATGGGAGGGCCCTCGCAATATACGTAACAGAGTTGCCAATTTGTGTTTTATCGCATCATCAACATTTCATAACTTATATTTGATCAGATTTTGCTCCAAATTTTTGTTGACACATTCCTCTCACTTATTTGCTATTAAAACCAGCTTCATATCAGGGTGGAATTCCCCTTTAAAACTCTTATTTCATTACCAAAATGAGGGAGGGGCCAAAGAAGACGAGGCCTGGGCGGGGCAGCTGATCATTACCACATTTTCTGACACGTCACAAAGTATAGAAGAATTAATTATCAATTGCATTCAACACTCATATTTGAACATTGTACACTACTCTTTACATGATACATGTATATGTCCCCGTTGAGCTACCGTTCAGTTCCAGATACTGGCCAATAGTGAAATTAAAAAAGTAAGTTATGCTCAAAAACACATTTTGGCTCAAGATTTATATGCCATACGTGGAATAGAATTTTTTCGATGAAATTCACTTTTTAGATTTTCCATTGGAATTGGTATCAACATGTGAATTTCATATGACACCACGTTGGTTCAAGTTTTCTTTAAAAAATCATTTCAAAAATACTATATTTTGGTCAAAAGGGCCACAATTTTGAACGCCCCCTCCGCTTTAGAGCCTAGTTACAGATGGGGAGGGGAGCACAGGGGGCATTTGCCCCGGCAATCGAATCACGATGACAAAAATGAAAAGAAAGAAGCGGGTAAAAGGGGGAAAATGAAAAGAAATAAGCGGGTAAAAGGAAAGAAAAATGAAAGAGAGAAATGAGCAAAGGACAAGATCAGAAGACGATGGGATCGCTTCTCACACTCTGTCTTATCCTTCTTGATTTGCTGATCTTTTTTTTCTTCAAAAAGAGCCTGGTGCCCCCCCCCCCTCCCCCCTCCCCCCCCCCCCCCTCCCCCTCCCAATGCTAGTGACTTCGCATTAGCTTGACTGACGTTACGCCACTGTAATGGAGAGCATCTGATTACAAAGACTGCAGTTTGAATTGTGTTTTAATGATATATTCTGGGTTGGTTTATTCTATATTTTTCTCATCTTTTTCTTTTCGTTTTATTCACATTCACAGGCAAAGAGAGAAGACAATGACAGTGAGTACAATTACTTCCAATACAATTACTTCCAACACATTCACGAATTACTCCCTCGAAATGTTTATCAATGGATCATTTTTAGCTTAGTAAAATTAAACATATCTATCTTGGTTAGGTCAATATTGTTAATGAAAGGCGGAGAGGTTTTTCTGGGATTCAAAACATCATCTCTGCTGATCTGCTAAAACTTTGTTTTGTTTCTTTATTGTTAGGGAATTATTCAAATGAGAGTCATCATATTATATATAATAACGGATGTATTTATTAATGTCAATTACAATATAAGAGTTAAAAGGTAACATTCTGTTCACATGCATCAATTCATTCCGAGAAAAACTGGCATCTTTTGCACCACAAGATACCACGTTCCCTGTACTTCAGAACATTGCTTGATAAGAGTATTGGGAAGGAAAAGTGTAAGGGCTTTCAAACACTTTATCAAAAGAGGAATTTTCTTTTGTTAGGAGTAGATATCCAATAATACATTGAATAGGTTATTCAGATATATGTAACTTAATCCCAGTTAGCTCTTCTACAGAGGTTTTGAGAGGGATATGGGGGTGCGGTTTGTTGTCTTAAAAAGAAAAATTTGTACCGCCATCCAACCCCCACCCCCCCCCCCCCCCCAAAAAAAAAAAGTGGGGAAGTCCTTTCTCCTTTTTCTTCAGGTTACTTGCCGAAATATCGCAAAGATTTTACGAAATACTATTTACTAGAATAAGGGATGCAAAGAAGTTTGTTTTTTGGTTTTGTTATTTGCTTTTTATTTTTTTGCTTTGTTTACTTGTAACCAGATATATAAGAAAATAGTATTCGATTACATTACACAATTTCACTTCACTTTATTTCCAGATGATTTCGGGATTTCCGTTCCACCTTTATTAGACTACTTAAGGACCATTTTAAGAGAATATAGTGACGGCCAGATCATAAAGGTAAACTCTTCACCTCGTTCTTGCAATTTACCGAAAAATCATTAAATTACTCAAAATTTATGACCAATAACCATAATTCACTCTCGTATGAAATTTGGAGCATTATAACCCTGCCCCCTACCCGTAAAAGAAGGGGGAATGGGCACTTATTGGAAGATGAAAGTAAAGTAAAAAGGGGCACTTCTCATATTCTGAAAGTGGCACTCATCAGAAAATAAAAGGCGCACGCATGAGAAAGATGCACTTATTGCAAGGGGAATATGAAAGATGAAGGGGTACGTATTGCAAAGAGAAACTGGGAACTTACCAGAAGGGAAAAGGGCACCTATTAGAAAGGGAAAAGGGCACATTTCAAAGAAAAAGGGAACTTATCAGAGGTGAAAAGAGGCACTTCTCACACAGGCAAAAACGTTACTAATCAGAGGTGAAAAGGGACACTTATAAGAAAAGGAAAGGAGCATTCATTACGAAAGGAAAAGGGTATCTGTCAGAATCGGTTAGGGGCATTTTTCAGAGGTAAAAATGAGCACTTATCTTAATTTAAAAAGGTGCACTTTGGGGCCGGAACTTGAAAATGTGTTGGGGCAGTCTACTCCACTGCCCCATCCCCTCCCGGAGTGCCTGCCGCCTCTGATGTGGAAAATGAAGTGGTACGGAGCTTCTACTTTTTATTAATGATATATTTTTAAGATCTAAACCTCGTTCAGTGTATTGACTAATATGTATTGGCCATAATGTACTAAGTGCATCTGACTTTTTATAGACTTTGACCTACTACAAAGAATTTTTTGTTTAAAGTATGAGTCAGTTACATTCTTAACTTCTTACATAGGCGGATCCCGAAGAGGAGTAAGGTGTGAATGGTGGTTTACCATTAATTTGAGGTTTCGAAACGTGCCAGTTTAGTGTACATGCATGGTCATAGACTTTTTTTTAAAGAGCACATGCCCTAGTAAATTGACGCTGCTTTGCCTTTGCAGGAGCTTGTTCAGAACGCCGAGGATGCGGGCGCAGATACTGTCAAATTCCTGTATGACGTACGGCAGTATGGGACCGAGACGCTGTACCGAGATTCCCTAAAGCCTTACCAAGGTCCAGCTCTTTACTCCTTCAACAACGCCAAGTTCAATCAAGCCGACTGGGGTGGGATTCAGAAACCTGCCTGCAGCAACAAGAAGACAGATCTCCTGAAGATTGGACGTTTCGGCATTGGATTCAATTCGGTGTACCACATAACAGGTGAGAAGGAAAAGTACAAATGGATAATTATATCAACAAATGGAAACGCATAAAATATACACATGTTCTCATATTACGACTTTATTTGCTATTCTCAAAATAATTCATTTTTGTGATACCAGTAGTAAAGCTGAAATGATCAGCCCCTCCTGAGGGGTCTGAATACTCCGGTGTTGTTTTCCGCCTTTTGGCTATCGAAATGGGCTTTTATGGAAAGTGGTTTATCTTTGTAAGGTGAAGTAATTACTTGTAATTCTAAGATGAAACTAAGTTACGTTTGAAAAAGACAGAGCGTGATCATAATAGTAATAGTTGATAATAGTGATTCAAAAGAAATAGATGTCATTTTAGGTTATTAAATACGGAAACATCAATCTTATCAATTATTTGATTGTGCACATTAATTATCTTCATCATCATTATCATTAAAACAATTGTTGTACTATTCTTAAAATTATTATACTTTTCAGATTTACCGAGCATCATGAGCGACCGGAAGCTGGCATTCATTGATCCATTTGAGGAACATTTTCTTGAGGGAGGTCGGGTCAGAACTGGAAAGCAATTTTGTCTCAGATCCGACAGCGACATATTCTCGAAGAACGAAGACCAGTTTCAACCCTACCACAACATATTTCCAGGAGTAACAGGAGGGATATCTACAGGATATTTCGACGGCACGTTGTTCAGATTTCCACTGCGGCATGACGCAAATAAGTTAAGTGACAAAACCTACAACGATGAAGGCACATTGAGCGAGCTTCTCCAGGCTTTTCTAGCCGATGCTGATGTTGCTATGCTGTTTTTGCGCTCATTGAATAACATCGAGGTGTTAAAGAGGCCACCCGATCTGCAAGAGCCATCACTTGTTGTACGAGTTCAAAGGGAACACGATCCAGAAACGCATCCACAGGGAAAGGAAATTTCTTCGCGTCTAGAAACTTACTGCTCTGATGCCAGTGGGCGCAGAGAGCCAATCAAGTTGATTGATTGTGTGACTTTCACTACCGAAACACCGACGGCATCCAAGGCACAACGCTGGATTGTTAGTCATCATATCGCGGGTGATAGCATGTCTCCAGAGCTTTCCGATTTGGCCAAGAAGCAAAGTCATCTCCCGTGGGCAGCTGTTGCTGTTCCGGTGAGTTCTTCAGAACCAAGAAATGTAGCAGGTGAAGCAGAGAATAACAACATTGGTAGAGTGTTCTGCTTTCTTCCCCTACCACCTGGTGAGGAGAGTCGGACGGGTTTACCAGTTAATGTGCATGGATTCTTTGCTGTCAATAGCGAT
The DNA here is from genome assembly GCA_035222895.1 of Strongylocentrotus droebachiensis. Classification (NCBI taxonomy): domain Eukaryota; kingdom Metazoa; phylum Echinodermata; class Echinoidea; order Camarodonta; family Strongylocentrotidae; genus Strongylocentrotus; species Strongylocentrotus droebachiensis. Next base: position 115,928 of record JAVYIG010003679.1, read on the forward strand.
CGCCGCGGGATCAAGTGGCCCGGACCTGACCAAACGGACTCTCCAGCACAATGGAACAAACTTCTTGTGAGAGAACTTATTCCACTTGTATATGTCGACGCGATCAAATACGCCATTAGTATTCACACTTCCCAGGACAGCGTGACCGCCCATTGCATCTATCGATCATGGCCAGATCATGAAGAGGTTCGTGGAAACTGGGACATTCTCTTGGAACCCTTCTACAACGCTCTCTTCCATGAAACTATCATACATAGCGACAACAATGGGTGGATGAACATCGCCGACGTCCACTTCAACGAATTGAATGTGGATGAAGATATGGAAAAGGTCATCCTCAAGTGCTTCAACATCAAAGGCATTGCATACGCAAGGGTTCCCAATGTGTGCAGACAGGCCATCAGGAAGTTCTACAAAGTTCAGATATCCACTGTTTCTGCTTCCAGCCTTTGCCGTTGCCTCCGTGAAGATCCTGCGATTTTGACCAAGCTCAATGCTGATGAGAAGCTTCTGGTCCTTGAGTTCATCTTGCGGGAGGACGCCAGACAAGATCTGGAAGGAGTATGTCTTCTTCCTCTCGATGATGGAAGCTTCCACTTCTTCTCGAGTTCTGATGACAAGAAAGTGTACATACCAACCACCGAGTTCCATCGACAGCTTATACCAGGATTATATGATCAATTCATCAGAACGGTACCAGAGGACAAGCCGCTTCATCAACTCCTGTCCAATATGGGTGTGTTTTGGTTTTCATTATCTTATCCTCTAACCGAATTACCTTGGGTAGAGATGAGAAATTCAGCAAAATTTATTATGATTGAAAGTGACCTTATTTAAGAAAAAATCATAGATTGTTATTTACAGCCTGAATCATTATATTAATTTCGTTCTATTTATCCTGTAGAAACTGCCATGCTTCTTTACTATTTTTGTCAAAATAGTTTAATCACCAAAGTAATATCTGTTTTTTGATTTACTAGATTTATATCAATTGCATCACAGAGATTAACATTTGGGACTCTATTAATCAATGTATTTACTTAGGTCAAGTTGAACTTATTCCGCTTTTGAAATTAGACAAAATATTTCGACGGAATATGCATAGCCTGTATTCTTATATTTGATATTTGATTCTTATATTTTCCTACTATTTGAAAGTGATGCCAAATTCGACCTCGTGAGAATATTTTCATTACCTTTTGTGACAGTTTATCGAATTTCTTTAACAAAACAGCCATTTTGACACATAGCGATTAGAGAAACGATTAACTTTTGTGTAAATTAAATAACGATTGTAAGTTGTCTTTATTTCATATGCAGATGGGCGTTATCAGCTGAAAGCATTAACCCTTGATGCAGTAGCAGAGCTCTTGAAGACCAGTATGAAAACTCGGATAGACGATCAAGGGACCTGGGTACAAGACACAGAAGAGCCTTCTCTAAATGCATGGCTTGAAGATGTCTGGTCAATGCTGTACAGAGAGAGTTCAAGTAAGTTACTCCTCTTTGAAGGTATCCATCTTGTACCGTTGTTTGAGGCCGATGGTGAATGTAGAAGACTACTACCACTGTGCCCAAAGTCGGCAATTATCCAGAGAAATCACCAAACATCTGACGGTTATCTCACATTGACAAATGATCTGGCAAACATTCTCAAACAGATTGGAGTGACAGTCACAAACTGTCCTGATTATGTTCTCCGCCATCCAGCTATCATGCGTGACGAATATATCAAGATGCCAACATCAGAAGGGGTAGTTAAATGTCTTCTGCTTTCAGATGTTGAACTACTGGTCCAGAGATTCCATTCCTTCTCCACCATCGATAGAGATGTTCTCGTAGAATATCTTGCACAGGCAAAACTCTCCCATGATGGTAAGAAACTTCTAAGTTGTCTACCACTATTTGAAAGAGTCGATGGAACCGGAAATTCAAACAAACCTTTGGTCAGTATTGAACAATGCGAAGGGTACATCGAATGTTGCCAAGACGATATTCCTGCTCTATTGAAGTTGACGGGGCTCTTGATCAATGGAAGAACAAAGTCTAAATGTCTGCTACAGAAGTTAGAAATCTGTCCATTATCAAAATATCAGGTGATAATGAAAATCTTAGAAGAAATTCAAAAAGGGCAATTGTACACAAAGCAAGAAAAACAACTTGTCTTGCAGTGGATAATGGAGCACTGGGAAGATATCAAAGTCAACTGCAAGTCCAGCGTAGACATTCTGCGTCATATGAAATTCATCCCCAACAAGAAGAATTCTTTATTGTCTCCCTGTGAACTCCTTGATCCAATGAATCCATTGCTTGACGAACTGTTTGCCTCTCAAGGAGTATTTCCAGGCGCACCATTTGATTCATCTCAGTTCATCGTAGCTTTCAAACAGCTTGGCATGCGTGGACCAAGTGAAGTTACTTCATCCGAGTTGATTACATGTGTTGAGATGGTTGATGAATCTCAAAGCCCAGAAAAGGCTCGAACGCTACTAGAGCTCCTCACAAGTAACCAAAGCCTGCTCGAAAGATCTGTGATCGATCATATGAAACAGAAGCAATGCATTCCTTGCAGACAGTCTCCTCCAGAGTATTACCCCTCAGCTATTGAGTGGTATGGTAATCTTTCTACGAGACTGTCAACTCCCCACGAAATTCTGAGAGAAAAGAAGCTAGCTGTACTGACATGTGGAGCCTCTAAATGCTTTACTTCCCAGGAGGACGAGAGTCGTTTCTCTGCAGTCTACACAAAGATTGGAATGAATATCCCATCTCCAGTAATTTCCGACGTCATGACACAGTTAGAACACTGTGTCAGGTATGCAGAAGACAGAACTGGGGAAGATGTTACTGATATAGTACCAATGCTTAAGGAGATCTATTCATTTCTAATGGAAGCGTGGCGCCAGGACAAGAACACCAAGAACCTCATCCTCAATCGAGCTAAAGTTTGTATCTGGAATGGAAGTGGCTTTTCGGAACCAAGCAAAATGTGTGTAGTAGAACCTCCGTTTCATCTAGCTCCTTACATGGCATCTATTCCGCCATCTACTATTGCATTTGCAGACTTGTTTGAAGCGCTAGGAGTTGAAAAAAACATGGCGGCAAACTCCAATGCTCTGGTTGACATACTGCATGAGATTAAGAAAAGATGTGACGATTCAGAAACTGATGCGGCCTTCCAACAAGGACAGCGCCAACTTGTACTGCAGATCCTTCACCATCTACGTGCCGAAGAAGAGCTCTCAGAAGAAGCTGTGTTACGATTACTCGTTCCATCGCAAAAAGGAGAATGTCATCTCATTCCAGTTGATGAGAGCGCATACGTGGACAGAGACTGGTTGAGACAAAGCACCGACAATGAGGAGATGGATGACGATGAAGACTTTACTTTGATTCATTCAGATATCTCAATGGACCTTGCAATATTCCTTCATGTCCGACCTGTCAGTCGACTTCTTCTAGACTCAGAAGAATTGCCCGTTTTTACACAAGCTGGGCAGCATGAACCCTTGACTACTCGCTTGTGGAATATCCTCAAGAACAACTATGTGGACACCGCTATCGTTAGTGAAATGATACAGAATGCGGAAGATGCAGGAGCTCAGGAAGTCCGCTTTCTTATCGACATGAGAAATAACGAAAATGCTAACCAGAAACTATTCGATCCTGAAATGAAGTCTTGTCAGGGACCAGCCCTTTGGGTATACAACGATGCTGTATTCACAGACCAAGACTTTGAAAATGTTCTCCGTCTTGGAGGGCGTACCAAGGAAAAGGACTCTGAAAAGATTGGGAAATTTGGGACCGGTTTCAACTCGGTGTACCGCATAACTGATGTTCCAAGCTTTGTTAGTAGGGACTACATGCAGTTTTTCGACCCTCATACCACACATCTCGGAAGCGTTCTCCCGAACAAGAGTCAACCCGGTGTACGTCTCCGATTGAATGGCACCAAACCACTCCGGAGATTCCCAGATCAGTTCAAGCCATTCAAGGGAGTGTTCGGGCTCAATTTCAGTGGAGGAAATGAGCCATTCAATTACAACGGAACACTCTTTAGACTGCCCCTTCGTTCTAAAGAAGCTGCACAGAAAAGCCAAATATGCAAGGAGAGCTACGATGGGGAGAAACTGATCAACCTGATGCAGAAAATGTGGGAATCATCACAAAACCTCCTGGTGTTCACCAAACAGGTGAAGAAGGTTGCCCTGTTCTACCTTTCTGAGAATTCTAGCGATCCTACCAGGGCTGAGGAGTTACTCACCATTCAGAAGACCGTGCGATCTCCGAGGATGAAGGACGATACTACCGTCATTTCAACTGAATCAATCCACTGCACAATGACTGCAAAGGGAAATGAAATGATGTCACAGAAACAAGAAGTTAGTGGAGACCTGGATATAGTCAAAGTGATATGCAAGACTTCAGAACAGGCAGCATCTCTTGCAAAATCTCCGGATGGCAAAGAGTGTGGACTTTCACCTGAAGGTGCGGTTGCCTTTCCTTTTCATAGACCACCAATGTCTGAATTTGAGAAGCAGATCTACTGCTTTCTTCCCCTCTCAATTCCCAGCTTGTTCCCGGTACATATCAACGGATCTTTCGCTGTAAAAGAGGATCGGCGGAGTCTTCACATGCCAGTGCCCGATGGAAGGTTGATATCTGAGAAATGGAATCACATACTTCTGGCAGATGTGATATGCAGAGCGTACGTTGCACTATTGTCTGACAGTGAGTTTATTCAACAAGTGAAGGGCACATACGGATCAGATATGTCTCCTGAACAGTTGTGGCCGGATATTGATGACGTACCAAATAATTCAGAATGTTCAGCACTGTTTGATGCTTTCTACAAAGCAATGGTACATGGGTTTGATGGCCATGAACCATCATTGTTCTGGAAAGATGGCAAATCGCATCAGTTCACGAATGTTGTGTTCCTTAGTGAAGAAGTTCAAAAGGAGACATCAGTCAGTGATATGGTAACAAAGGTACTAAGCGACCATCTCCCCTCAATGGAAGTGATGTCATTGACCGAGAAAACTTGGAGAGCCCTAAGGAGAGTACAGCTGATAGATGAATTTCTCAAGAGAACTTATGATTTCAACAGGTTCTTCAATGAAATCTTTCTACCTCACATCAGTCAGATGCCGGGCAACATCCGAAATCAACTGGTTTTGTTTGCACTCAATAAAAGTGAAGACACACTACAGCAGAAACTAAAAGATGTAGAATGCATACCAGTAGAGGGAGGAACTGAACTGCGGAAACCTTGTGATCTAGTACACCCGGAAGGCAAAGCTGCACCTTTGTTCTCAGAGTCTGATAAGGTTTTCCCTCTGAGAGAAAAATTCAATGCCACCGACACATTAGCTTCACTTTGTAAGCTAGGCATGGTAGAAGACTCTCTTCATGAGGATATTTTTGTTGAGCGGTGCGAGACTGTTCACATTCTGCATTCAAGCTGTATGGAAGTAGCTCAAACGAGATGCCATGCTCTACTGAAGTATCTGTCAGAGATGTTGAGGAGTGAAGGGGATGGGAACAAAAACCTCAGAGAAAGGCTTGCGAGTATCCCATTCTTGCCTATCTTGTGTGAGGGAAACAGAGATCCAGCTCTACCGTGGGTGGAAACGGACTATTGTGCTTATGCATCTGCTAATAATGTGTATTCTCACTCAAAAACATATTTGGTAAGCAGCACGTCAAACGTTGTCGATGAATCAGAAGTGTGGAAGCTTCCCAGGAGAGTCGAGCACTTTCTTGGTCTTGTAGATAAATATCCTTCTGTCCAAGACGTACTCAAGCAGTTCTCGAACTTTCGCAGTCACTACGAATTGAAATATGACTCCATTTCTCCTCATCAGTTACAAATGATATGCGAAGCGGTCTACGGTCGTGTTGAAATTGCTTGTAAAGAAAATAGTCCAGACATCTCCAACGAAGACTTTCAGAATCAATCACTCTTCCTTGTAGATCGCAAGTTTGTAGTGGCCTCTATGGTTGCCGATGGAGGTAGAGATCTTCCACCGTATCTATTTAAAGCTTCCCAGTTCCTGAAAATGTATCCCAGTTTTCTGGAACGTGCAGCATTGAAGAGGGAATTTGATGCCGGAGACTATCAAGGTGTTCTCCAATCTATCAACGAGGATAGCAGTGGGAAACCTCTAGATGATGAGGGCTTGGAGGTTGCTATCCTAGCTGCCGATCGACTTGCCAGTTTCATCAAAGATGATGATGATGGGAAACGGCCTCCAGATGCATTTCTCCCAGATGAGCACAAATGCATGAGGCCTGTATCAGATCTCTGCTACAGTGACGTTGATTGGTTTGAATACGACGAAGTCGAACTCCATAAGTGTCACATGAGAATCAGTTTTATGCTTGCAAAGAGGCTGAAAGTGAAGGATGTTCGACAACAGATGCTCCGGTTATACGATATAGATTTCCCAGGGGAAGAGTTTGGCCAACATGAGAAACTTACAACCCGTATCAAGCGGATTCTCGATTCATACCCATCTGATGAAACAATTCTGAAAGAACTTCTTCAGAATGCAGACGATGCCGGAGCAACTGAAATCCATTTTGTCTACGATCCTCGCTCACATAATGGAAAGAAACTTCTAGGAGATAGCATGAAAGCTTTGCAGGGTCCTGCTCTTTGTGTCTTCAACAACCAATCTTTTACAGATGAAGATATTCGTGGTATACAGAATCTTGGAGAAGGTAGCAAAGCTGATCATATGGGAAAAATAGGCCGTTATGGGGTCGGTTTCAATACGGTGTATCAACTTACGGATTGCCCAAGTTTCATCTCCAAAGGTGAACGATTATGCATGTTTGACCCTCTGCTGCAGTATATTCCTGGAGCAACATATGCCAAGCCGGGTCGTCTCCTAAGAGTGAATAGCAGTGTGCGTTCTTCGTATCCAGATACCTTTCAATGCTACTTGGAAGACATTCTTGCAGACGGAGAAGAGGACTTCACAGTTTTTCGTTTTCCATTGCGAGAGGAAGCTTCAACACTCAGTGAAAACGTATGGCGACCTGAAGAGATTCGGAAGCTACTACAAGACTTTGAGAATGCTGCATTCGAGAGCCTTTTGTTTCTGAAAAACATCACTAAAATCAGCATCTCAGAGCTAACAAGCTCGGGAGTTATTGGCTCTACTCATGTTATCAATGCAGAGATTACCCCAACTGAATGTGCCAAGAAAGATGATTTCCTGCGCAAAGTTCAAGATATCAGCAGAGCAGCCCAGGATGACAGTACCTGGCAATCAGAACCAGCAGAAGTCATATACCAGATGAAATTGAAAGGGAAAGGAAGAGATGAGGATTGGGTGATATGTCAGCAAGTAGGAAGTGCAGACACGGCTGAAGAAAACATAATGCGAAAACGTAAACTACTTCCAGTGGGAGCTGTTGCTGCCCGTCTGACAGATACAAAAGAAAGACTCAAAGGAAGGGCTTACTGCTTCTTACCCCTTCCCATTGAAACGGGACTTCCAGTTCATGTGCACGGATACTTCGCCTTAGACCATGAGAGTAGAAGACACTTGTGGGAAGGTAACAAAACAGATGACCAAACGAAGTGGAACTTTCACGTCACCCAGAAAGTTATTGCACCGGCTTATGTGAATTTGCTGTTGTGGATAAAGAAATTCTTTGTCAGGGAATATGAATGGTCAGGATCGATGTCATGTGAACAGGAAGCTCTCACTTTGAAGCTCCTTAAAAAATACCACACCTTCTTTCCTAACATCTGCGACAAAGGTCCGTACTGGAAAGCGGTTGAAGCCACCGTATACGAAATTGTTGCCTCGAAAGCCCTGATGCTATTTCCTTCTCTATACAGAAAAGATGATGACAACAACGACTTTTTCCTAACATGGAAGACCCCTGTCGTGCACATGCAGTCTCCAGACGAATCAAAGGTGGGATATTTCAACACACTGCCAAACCACATGAGCGACAACCAATTACCTACAAGTAGCTCCTCGAAGGCTGAGATGCAAGAAAATGCGATAGAACTGAAGGAGACACTGATCGAAATCACATTTCCATTACTAGAGTCTCCGACATGGGTAATGCACAGTCTCCGCAATGCATGCAAGCATCTCAATCAGGAAACCATGAACCATGAATCAGTAAAGTATGAAGTTCTTGAAGTTTTACCTTCAAATGTGGTGTGTTTTCTTGGCGGAGACAACCCCCTTCAAAGGCAATTACCAATGCCACTTTCAAAATCAAGGATCCACGACGAGAAGAGACTGAAGGGACTCATACATTACTGTAAGAATGGAACACAATATAACTTCAGGGACAGTCTCCATGGACTACCATTGCTCTTCACTCAGGATGGGAACTTGAGGAGGTTATCACGTGATGAGCGAGTCTTTGCATCAGAATTCTGCGATCTTTTCAAGCCTCAGAGTCACAGGTTTTTACATATCGACTTTCTACACACTCTACCACGAAATGCCGATGTCTTTTGTAAGCTTGATGTGAGAGCAGTATCTGCGCTTCTTGATGATTGCAACCCTTATCTTAAGTGTACTTCAGATCAAATACTAAGGCTTCAGCACTACCTTTCTCCTAAATGGTTTGAACGTTTGTGGAGTCTTCTTGAATCCTTCTGCACAGAGACGACCAAGTGGACTGATTTTGCTCACGATATCAGAGTTGAACTTCGCCATTGGGCGATATTACCTGTCACAGAAACAACAACTCCGTATCGTCAGGAAATTAAGCTATTGGCACCTGTCAGTTTATCCTCTACAATAATAGTCCAACCAACCGAGTCGGAAAAGAGATGGTGGCCAATCTACTCAGCACTTGAATCACTAAACGTCTACAAAGTCGAAGAATCCATTCTTCACGAAGACAATAATAGCTTAATACAGCATCTCGTCCTGCACAAGGGCGATAGCACGAGGGTTTTAGATGCTTTAATGTACTGGTTGGATAGAGACTTCGGAAGATTCAGAAACCTCAAAGCTGATCAACATGAAGAAATCCTGAGATTCTTCAGTACCGGTAACTGTGAAAGCCAAGCTGATCTCAAGAGGTTGAAGAGCCTGCCTTGCTTCAAGTCGATTACAGGTGACTTTGTCAGTATCAGAGATGTCGACACAGTTCTTGTCCTCCCAAGTTTGATTCCAAAAAAGGAACAAGATAAATGGGTTAGTACCACTCGCGCTATATTTCTACAGTTCAACACGTGCCTTACATTTCTATACCAGAAGCTAGAATTGACTGATACAACAGAGATTGACGTGTATGAAAAGTACATTTTGCCGGTCTTTGACCAACTCAGCGAGGACAGTCGTCTTGAACATCTTGTGCGGATCAAAAAACTACTACAAGAGCTACCGCTTCATATCACAAAGAGGCCCTTTAGTGGAATTAGGGAGGAAGCTATTCGAAGATTAAGATTAAGTCACCTGTGTTTCATACCCAAGGCAAATGGGGAATTGTTGAAGGCCGAGGACTTCTATGACCCAGAAGTCGAGATATTTTCTCTAATGTTGAACAAGGTCCAGTTTCCACCCAAGCGCGTCATAGATTGTTTAGGCCTTGCATTCCTGCGAGAAATAGGACTTCAAGTTGTTATTACCAGAGACTTATTCCTCTCCTTTGCCCAGCAGGTGCAGGGATCACACTCTGACCTCGAGAAGATGAAAGAGAAGTCCAATGCCCTTGTGTCGGAATTGAGAAGGAGATGTGATCTTCACAAAGACTCTTCTTTCCTACAGCGAGTCGGTATGATTGACTTTCTTGTGAGTGACGGGATCAGCACAGAGATGAAATCTATCCATCCACCCTTCATGAAGAAAGGAACTCTAATGAGATATTTTGGATCAAGTTATTTTAAACACACACAACTGATATGGTCCACCAACAGCGTCCTGCCAAAATATGCGGCCTCGGGGAAATGCTACTTTTGTAAAGAAACGTTCGATGAGAAAGTAGGCGTTGCACAGGAACCTGAATTTAAGAGCGTTATCCAGCATTTACGGAATATATGTAACAGACTCCAAAAGAAGGATGACAAGAAGATATCTATCCCTGGAAATCTAGCCAGTGTACTACAGGCAATATTGACATTCGTTTCTTCCGAGTGCGCAGGGCAAAGCTGCTCTCAGGAGGACCCCTGTGAAAGGTGCTGTAACATCAGAGACGAGTTGCGAGACGTTCCTATCGTCTTTTTGGAGCAAGAGGACGAGCCTCTCTTAGTCAGAGCAGAACAGATCTCCCGTACAATGGAAAAAAGACTAGAGCCTTCTCTCTACCAGCTGCCAGACAAGTGGGTTCCTTTCTTCAAGGTATTTCAAATTCTTGGTGGAACAGTGAAACCTTCCATACGCCAATATGCTTTTGTTCTTGAAAGCCTCTACAGAAGGGGACAGAGTGCATGGTCAAACCCTAATGTAGTAAACATGGTAGACAGGGCCACGTCTGGCCTTTATGAAGAGTTAATAGAGGCCGATCCTGCACAGATAGCTGCTGCATTTGTTCCCGGACACTCCCTGTATCTACCTTCACGTCAGCAAAGCTTGGAACGATCAGATCGCCTTCTAGTGAATAATGTCGACCACTACGCAAGCCGACTTCTTAGATCTAATCTCCCACTCGTCAAGATCTTTCAAAGTCACGAACGAATCGCGCGAGAAGCAATCGCCAGGCTTCCTGAAAGCATGAAACCGAAAGCAGTGAGCGCAGAAGTGAAAGAAATGTTGAGCAAGACTGGTAACGATTCGCTAAAGTGTTTCTTGACTGGAAACGATCCATGTGAGTTTGAAAGAAGACTTCAAATCCTGCAGTCTAAGGAGTTTCTTAGCGCTGTTTGCTCCATCATAAGGCACGACAGGCGGGAAGAAGTTGCCGAGGAGACCAGGAAACAGTTTAGAGATCGCCTAACTGGACTCAGGATTACATGTATGCAGCAGTTACATTCAATCCTGCAAATCAATGGTCAAGACATAGAAGGTAGTGAGACCGAAGTATCTTCCTTCATCGACAGTGATAATGAGCTGTTTGTTCAGCACAGTGAAGGACAAAATATAATGGAAACACTATTAAGTGTTGCAATCCATGTTAATCAAGTCCTTGGTAATGTGTTTGAGGATAGATATAATATGGCTATCCTGCTATCTCAAGAATCTCCAGCTACTATCCCGAAAGTACTAGCGAAGTCCGGCATTGTCGCAGAAAAAATGGAAAATGACACAAGTTTCATGTTGCCTAAACCTGGAAGTACTATTCCAGAACAACTCTACCACCTCATAGAACAGAACCCCTGGACGTCTTTCAGCACAGACGATTATGTAGGGTACGCACAAACCGATGAAGACGGTGAATACTACATGTACGCAGTAGTGGTCAAAAGGATACGCAACGAGTCACTCAGGTCAGTTTATCTCATCGACATTGGAAAGGACAGCCCCATAGAAGCCGATGTGTTGGACATGCACAAGATTCACATCCCGAAGTCCACATCAGGTATGGAGCTTGTTCCATCTGACAAAGTAAACTCAGATGATGCTGGACCGTGTCTTTCTGGTCATCGAGAATCATCTCTTCCGACTGATGTTGAAGAAGCAAAGCGACAGGTGACCGCAGAATTGGAGGAGATCTGGCAGCTTCCAGAGGAGCAGAAAAGGAAGGCTCTCCGCCGATTGATGCTAAAATGGCATCCAGACAAGCATCCAGAAGGTCCGAAGGAACTGTTTGACGAAGCATTCAAACATCTCCAGAGTGAACTTCAAAGACTAGAAAAGGGTCTTTCAAAAACAAGTTCATCGTATGAAGACCTTTTCAAATCAGCTGAGCAGAGAGCAAGGGAAGACCGACGACGGTATACTCACTTCGGAGGATTTGCATCAGGATTTTGGGCAGGAGCTGGTTATGGTTTTGGAGGAGGAAGGGGTAGAGGAGGTTCTGGATCAGGTTACTGGAAAAGCTTCTTCACTGATGCTTCGAGATCATCAGATATCCGCAATGCACGCCGTTGGCTACGCCAGGGACAAGAAGATCTCCGTGCTGCCCAACACGATCTTCACCCACATGATGAGCCTTCACTAGAGTGGGTGGCATACAAGTGCCACCAGAGTGTAGAAAAGGCCCTCAAAGCTGCTCAACTTGCCATCAGAGGAGGTTACGGTCGTTACCATAACATTACTATTCTAGCCCGTGAAGTGAGTGAACACTTAAAATCATCAGAATTTCTACAGGACGTGTGCCAGCTCAGCTCTCTCGTGGATGATCAACGGCCTCGGTACCCAGATAGATGCGCCTCCTCACAGATTCCTCATGAGGTCTTTAGAGACCAATCCGAAGGTGAGGAAATGATCCAGCTCACCCGTAAAATTCTTAAAGTGGTTCAAACATCATTGGTTTCGTCCAGATCATGAACACTAGGTTCGAAGTATACGTAGCTAGGTATACACTACTATCACTTTCGTTTTCACTGCTTTCACATAAACGACATACCTGCACTGTGGAATCGAAGCAAGACGTGAGTGGCCATATTATTCTATAGTGACTATTGCGAGAAGATTTGAATGAGTTAATATGTACATGTACTTATGACAGCGGTATTAGTATTTGAAATCACGCTGAATAGACCAGTTCATAGTTAGCACATGATACACTTGACCCCATATATACACAGATCTTTTGACCTGTCCCACTTTGTGCATTTTTTTAGAATTATCTATGCGAAAGTCATGGTTGTACACTTGTTTGCCCTTTTGAGAGGAATGCTTCCCCCCTGTGTTCCTTAAAACTGTCGGTGCATACAAGAATAATTATGACATAACTTTCATGAGCACGTATCCAATATTCATCGGACCTTCACCTGCCTATGACCAGGTTCTATTTATGAAGTGACTTATTCTTATCACTTTTGACTAAAAACCAATGAAATAAAAGTAAGTTCGGTAGATTTATGAATTGATCACTGATGCCATCAGGCCCTTTTATCCCTCTCACACGGATCGATATCATATTTCTTTAACTATTGTTTCATTTCAACGAAGAACTTTAATTCCTGGCATTGACGTTTGATTTAAAGGGCAATCTAACCCTTGTGATAACTTCATTTGTATAAAAGAAAAATAGGAGAAGGTGACTTTACACATATATATATATATATATTTGTTTATATACATGTATATATATATAACATGTTTGTACAGAAGTATAATATCAACTGCAAAAATAATATTGTTTGCTAACACTTTGTTTTACTTGAAGTATTTACAGTAATTTAATTGCACCGAGAAAAGTGAATATATCAAACAGCTACTGAATGATAAAGATGTATTTTAGAAGGTGAATTCATATATATTGCATGTTTGTACAGAAGTGTAATATCAACTGCAGAAATAACACTGCTTGCTGACACTTTTTTAACTTGAAGTATTGACAGTAATTTGATTGCACGGAGAAAAGTGAATATATCAATCAGCTACTGAATGAAAAGAGTGCATGTTTTTATGTTTTGTATTTTCGCAGACATCTATACGCATACACTGTCGCTTTATTAGTACTGAGAGGAATCAATCGATTGTAAATAATGTGTCCTTAGCTCACAGTTAGTATGTACAGAACATATCGTGATATTACACACAAATTGTATACGATGTACAATGTATATAGTTATGCACACGGAACTATAATGTAATGTTATTGAATTTCACTGAATTTTTTCAACACAACATTTAGGGCACCACTTTCTTTATTTTTCACACCAGTGTTTTTTTTTAGATACAAAAAGAGCATTTATTCCCTTGAACTTGTGCTGAAGTTGATGACCGAAAATTATGTGTCGTTCATGAACATTTGGCACATTCCATTATCTCAAATAATGCATTTCATGATTTTGTAGAATCTTGAGTGACTGGATCTTTTGATGGTTTTACTGACAATATACTATTGCAGTTTGTATTTGTAAACGAGGTATACCACTCCTGTGAGCTATTATGGAGTGTCTGTTTTTTCTTTATCAGAATGTGTATGTTTATATTATTTATGATGAACAGTACATGATGTACTGTAACCTTTAAGAATTGGAGGAAAAACGATAATTTGTCAAATATTGGTTTGTACTGAGCATACATGCATGTAGACGTTTCATTTCGAACAGAATAACCTGTGATCATCAAGACATTCCGAAGACTCCTTTGTTTTCCACATACACTAATGTATAGGACGCTTACGATTTTCAAGAAATTGAATGCTTAAGATGCTTAACTGATGATTTAACTATTAAGAAGATCGCTATCTATATATTTTGTATTTGTGTGTATATATATATATATGCGTTTATAAATCATATGTGCTGATGAATAATTAATACAATTGAAAAAAACAAAATACACCGCAAATATTATAGAAATGCAATATTGGTTTGATATTACCACGATTGTGTACGAAATATTTTACCGTTATTTTATGCTACGGTCACAAAGGTTCGTCCAAACGATAAGTTCGTACGAATCTCCCTGTTTTTCCATTGTCTTCCCGAATGTCCATTGTCTGAAAATCGTTCGTACGGCGTTCGTAGCAGTTCTTCATGGCATTTGTGACCGTGGCTTTAAGAAATTCGAATTTCGTTCGTTTTATCTTTGTTCACGTTACCACGCCAAGAAAGTTGCTTAACGTGTTGTTGAGTTGTTCGAATCATAAAGTTCAAAGTTCAAGGTTTAGTTTAAGTTAGTACAGTAAATGACTGTTATCTTTAAGAAATTAGAATAATTCGTTTGTACATATATATTTATATAATCATACTGAAAACGCTCGAACAGAATACTGTGAATATTCATGCCAAACCTCTCCGAAGAAGAACCCTTTATTTTATGGTTTTGTTTGACTTTATGTATGTATTTTTAAATTGTTGTTGTTGTTGTCACACTGACATGTTTGCCTGTATCGTTTACTAACGAGTATGTATATATTATGATGCAGAATTATTCGTGATATTTTGAAGATCCCTTTTTTTTTTTTTTTCTTGATTGTCGTTACACTGATCAATCCAATTACCTGGAGAATATACTGTAATTCTTCGTATTCCATAATTACCCTTGCATACATGTTTCCAGATTTTCATACAAAACATAGGTTGATATTTGAAACGACCACGGACATTTGCTTTTTACTTGTAGAAATGCTTATTAAATACAGTATGCAAATGATGCAAACAATATCATACCTACAGAAACTGTTGTAGTTTTTTTTTTTAATCTATGAGTGATAGTTCGTAACAAGGTTATATTGCAGTTTGTTGTAATAATTATGTTACAAGACTTGTAAATAATGGGAGTTTCACATGATATTCATTTCATTCATCTGACACCAATGCTTCACGTACATTATGTATCAAATATCGCCATACTGAGCAACAAAAAGATTTTAAAATAACTCATCTTATTCTGGAATTCAAATATTTTTTATGTATATTTTGTACGAGTATGGAAATATTGAGACTATAAGCCTAGTCGAAATTTGTGACGTAAAAGACGAAGTTTTACGTGTTTTGTTTGTTTGTTTTTTATTAAATGTCAAAATGCCTGTAATGGAGAAAAAAGGTAATATAATAATTTGTCGATGTTTGTATCCAAGAATTGTGGAATCTCATATTTTTTAGAGGCCTTTTGTAAATAGTTGTATATGTAGTTTTGTATATAGTTTTTTATAGAGTTTGTTATTCGTCTCAATTATGTATGACGTTTTGAGGTTTTCGTACAATGCTATCTAGTCTGGAATTTGTCACACGTACGTTTTCTTGAGTAGCATGTTCATGTATCATAGCTATTAAGCGACTTCAGAGATACTACAGTGTATCTGCTTGTATATTGGTGATACGTTGTTTTGTAGAGTTTCTTGCAATTAAATATGATAAGTAATCCTGATAATGCTTTTTCAAGCACGTGAGAGAGAAATGATTACGAACGATCATTTTCGTGATGATAAAATGATTATGTATGAATCGATTATGATGGCAGTGTATATTCTACATTTTGTGACGGAAATTTTATGTAATTTTTGTACTTTTTTCTCAGTTTATATGTGATACTTTGATATGCAAATGAAAGAAGTGGAGTGTTATGTTTCAAATTTAAATCAAAGAAAACTTAAGTGACTTTCAACATGGTAAATGCCTACCATGCGACTTTCTTTTTCTTTCAAAGCAAACTGTGTTTTTATTCGTTATCAGTCGTTTTACATGTTTCATTCGTATTGAACTAAAAATGTTATACCCTATGTCAAAGTAGAAATTCACTGCTTTCATAACTGCAGTTATAGATAAACGTCGAGTGTCGTTTTGAAACCAAATTTGATGAATAAAAGTTTGAAACATGATAAAGTGCTGTTGGTGACATTGTGTACTTATAGGGTCTGCCTTCTGTGATTGCGAAACGATGTGGGGAAGATAGTTATGCTGGTGGAGGGATAAATAAAGAAAATATGAAACGGGGAATGGAGGCAAGAAATAGGGAGAACGAGAGAGACAGAGAGGGGTACGGACAGGGGAGGAGGGAGTAGAAAGAGAGGGGATAAAGGAGAGAAGAGAGGGTGAAAGAGAATACAAGGGAGTGAAGATGATAAATTCAAGATGATTATCATGATTGCCATCGTGATGCTATTTGTGATTGTTGATGCCCGTCAGATATGTTGAGGACAATTACCCCTGTGGCCTTGTTCATTAAAGGGTCAGTCCACCCTGATAATGAGTTGGTTTTAATAAAAGCAGAACAGATAGATAAACAATTAGGTGAAAGTTTGGGCAAAATCTGATTAGAAATAGGAAAGTTATGAGTTTTGGAAGTTTTAATCAGTGAACACAAATTGGCAACACTGTGACGTATCATGCGAGCTCCTCTCCAAGTTGCTTTCTACAGAAAATTTCATAAACTTTCATTTTCTTAGTTATGACGAAATAGATTAGTTTCATCAGTGGTTGTATGAAAACATATTTGAAAATTTTTACTCAGGATGAATGTATGATTGAATTGTATTCTGATGAAAGAATACAGATTTTTGAAGATTTTAAGAACAGATCGAGTTGCAAAATTGTGTTTGATTAACTGCACCTTCAAAAATTCATGACTTTTTAATTTTTAATCGGTGAAAGTTCTTCAAACTCTAGGCCAAAAGAAGTCTAGAAACAAAGTAAACGCAAACACAGTCACCCAACCAGGTACTCATCTAATAAAATTTAGGGCCTGGCTGTACAGACAAAATATGTATTTTTAGCAAGAAGTGTTTTTAGAAGAGGTAAATAAAAGTCACCACAGTGTCTAATTGTATAATTTTCCGGAGGGTAATTGTCCTCGGGGCTGGTTTTCCGTGGGGGTAATTGTCATCAGCTAGGGAGATAGTCCTAGAGGGTAGTTGTCCTCAGGGGGTAATTGCCATCGGGGGGTAATTGTCCTAGGGGTTAATTTTCCAGGGGATAGTCGATCGTCTTTGGGGGTAGTTTTCCATGGGGGTAATATTGTCCGGGGTAATTGTCCTGGTACGAGCAGGGGGCGATGTCGGACCAGTCAGCAGATTAGGCAAACAAAAATCGAACGAACAATTGTTAGAAAACTGGTTCCCTCTATCTATGTATTTTACTCCGGCTAGCTTTCTATCTTCTATTGTTCTAACTATGTCTACCCCCCCCCCCCCCCCCCCCCTCACAGTTACCTTCTCGGCCAATTTACTTCCGCATCCCTCTCATTCCTCTCTATCTCTCTCTCTCTCTCTCTCTCTCTCTATCTATCTATCTCTGTCTTAGTCTACTCTTCTCTCTAGCTTTACACTCGGATGGCCATGTATATATCTTGTTATACAATCATGACAAACAATAAAATAAAAGAAAAAATTTCTTTTTTTGCGTGTGATGGCATAGTTTATATTAATATCATAAGGCACTCCAATATTTACAAAAATTATATTTAATATTTTATACAAGAAGGCTACACAATTTTCAAAATAGAAAGATCACCTCCATAATCTAGTAAACAATATTGACAAACAAAATACGTACAAAACATGTAATTATATCAACTATAGTAGGCCAATAACACTTATAACGCTCGTATAATTTTATTTCTGATTCAGCTCCGATATCAAGGTTCTATTAGAGTATATATAGAGAGTGCATGGGGTTGTTCACGGTTTGTTGATACCATTTGAACACAATTTCCATTTGATGCTGACAATTTTCATTTTATATATATTACTCGATTTCGGTTCTGTAACACAATCAGAAATATGTCAAGAGCATAAAAAATATACACTGAATATATGTTTGTAAACATATATACAGAAACAAACCCATTATGATATAGTTTCCTTTGGGAATTCTGTGTAATTTTGCAATGGCCCAAAGAATCACCGTGATCATAAGGATAGACCATTTTGTAGTACAGTACCGCTAGCACATGGTTCAAATTTATGCCCTCCGAATATCCACAGATCTTTGAAATATATAAAGTCAAACTTTGTGCATTAAAGTAATCACTGTCAAAGTAATGAATACGTTTTGTTTGCCCTATTGAAAAGAATACTTCCATCTGTTTTCCATAGAATAATAATAACTTTCATGAACACTTATCCAGTAATTGTCTAGGTACCATTTTTTTAACACATGGCCATCATCTGCCCATGCGCGGATTGTATCAACTTCTGACATATACGATATGGTAATACAGTTTTTTTCTCTCATAAATTCCAAACCTAGAATAAAATGCAATTCCGGAAATGTAAGTGGCAAAAAACAGCATCTCGTTTCAGGAGCATAACGTCAGCATAGTCCTCAGGCCAAAAAGCATGTTAAATGGTTTACGGACCAAGGACTGCTGCACTGTGGGATTAGGCCTACATGATTGTGTAATACTGTGGGATAATCATGATTTTCTTATAGGCAGACTAGAATGACGGCATATCAGGTGAATAAATGGAGACACTTCTTATGGCTTTAAAATGTGTAGTAATCCAACTTGCTAGCGTTGCTGACTGCCCAGAATATGAAGGCAAAGGCGGTACCCCCAGCAAACATGGCGGCGACCGTGATGAAAGACAGCACGGAGAGAACACCCATGCCTGAGAGCCCGTGTCCGCTGAGATGAAAGAGAGGAGAAAATGGTTTCCAGGTTAGTTCAAGTCGCAAGTATTACAAATTATCAACAAAAGCGGTTCTAAGGGGGTGGGGGTTAGGGCTTGGTGGCTCAAGCTCGATCCTCCCGCCACCAAAAAAACTAGATTTATAAATGACTTTAGGGGCACATGTATAAAAATGAATGCATGAGTTCCAAGAGCAATCTTGCAATTACAATGAATTACCTAACAACCCCATGACTATTAAATACAGGAGCGGCGGAGCGTCTTCCAAAGTGGAAGGGGGGAGGACCAACAAAAAAAGGGCACTCTCTCGGGGGGAAAAGGGGCACCTGCAAAAGCAAACCTCGATTAATTTGCGAGCGAGCACAAATTTTGAGATTTCTGAGGTCGAAGTGAGAAATATCTACATCTTATAGGGAAAAACAAATCATGTTATTATTGGGTTAAAAGCAATATACTATAATAAAAGACTGAAAAGACCTTTAATAATTACAGTGTAACACAATTTTATCAACTATAAATGCGAGTGAGCTTTGGGGGGGGGGGTTGAAAACAAAACTCTAAAGTTGCTTTAAATTAAGGGTGCATGTTATAGAGAAAGGAAAGAGGGCACTTAGAGAATGGAAAATAACACTTAAACTATTTCTTGTCATATTTCGAATATAAGGGAATTCGAAGTACCAATCCTTGACAGGGGAACATTGTTTGTTTTAATTCGAGGACATTATTCCAAACCAACATAAACAGAATGAAAAAGCTTTAAAATATAATTGTTCACCTTACCCAGAACTCAACCATCTCTTTAATTGCTAATAACCGAAAAGAAATATCTTAATGTATATATACCTGGTACATCCCCCTGCAAGCCTGGAACCGAAGACGAGCAGTAGTCCGCCAAGAAACGATGACATGAGACTAACACCAGGCGTGCTGCCTAGGCTGCCTGAAGCCGCAGCGGAGATGCAAGCACCAGCGATAGCCCCTGTCACATAAAACACCTGCAAAAAAAAAGGACAATTCATGGAATCCATGCATATCGCAAAGACACTCTCCCATTATGATATTGCTAAGGGATATTATGCAGATAGATAATATATAAAGCCATAGGCATAAGAAGCGGGAGCTATATACACTGTAACGGCAGGACATCCCCACAACCTCCTCCCTCCACCCATTTCTGAATTTTAAAATTACGAATATTTAGACAAGCACTATTTCATGTTGATGATGATCAGTAAGTTGATAGTTGGTGTTATTGCTTTCTTTTAGAGCAATTTGCTGTCAAGGTTGAATTTCCCTTTAATTCTCTCTCTCTCTCTCTCTCTCTTTTTATCCTGATATCTTTTCACAGCGGAGGTTGATTGCAACGTTTTTTCCACACATCTCTGTTTTCCGCCATCCTAGAACACTCTTGCAGTGTCATTCCACTCCATGTCTTTATGTTCTCCTTGCATTTACATCGGCTCCCCTCTCGGTCTTGTACCTTATCATAGACACTGGTGTCTTTTTAATAATTATGACCGAAAATTTCGCCTTTCTCTCGTTAACTATTTCTGAAGAATACATTGTTTAAATAAGCCCTGCCATGTGCAATATTTTTTTGTTAGTTTTCAAATCTTTCCATGGTTATTCACACTTTTATGTTGTATTTTATGTTGTATTTTATGTTGTATTATATGTTGTATTGTATGTTGTATTTTATGTTGTATTGTATGTTGTATAATAACTGTCGATATCTTAATTCCTGGACCCCAGGGAAGAACAGTTTTGTTATACTAACAAAGCTGAATGGGTTATCCAGCCATTCACTATACCATTGATTTTACTATGTACATGCATTTTCTTTGTAGTGTTTTTAATATTGTGATATGGAAAATAAATAACAATACCAATACCAATACACTCACCTGCCACCAGTTGTCAGCCCCCCTTTTGAATTTAGCCAGGTATGGTGACCACGATTCCATGCGTTCGGTGACGAGGGCCTGGGCACCTAGCGTACAGAAACTACTGCTACCTCCTATGGTATCACTCACTATTAATACCAATGGAATCTGAAGGCAACCAATCATCACCCCTGTAGACGAGAGAAGAGTCAAAGAGATAAATATTGATAATGATAATTTGTTTATATTTATTCGTTATAATTATTATATATTAATATTCCACAATTTATTCAAGTATATGACAAATATATGAGCATAATGAACAGATTAAAATCTAGAGCAAAAAGTAATGAACCAATTAGGGGGTGGCGTCTGCTGAGAAGCTTATAGCTTGTAAATATAGACCCATTGACAATACAAAAAAGCTTCTACTGCTACTAATACTACTTACTACTACTGCTAATAATAATAACCATAACAACTTTGGAAATATTAAAGACAATAATAATTATACTAATAACGAAAATAATAATATCTATAATACTGGTTTCTTATAAAGTATTGTACCATTAACTGATTAATCGCTTTCAGTATTATATATCATTATCTCGGTCTCTACATCTAATTAATATTCGGCACTCAGGTGCACATTACAGTGCACATTCTCCACTCCCTGGGGAGCGTGTGTGTGTAATTGGGTTTTTACAGACGTGTATCAATCAGATATGATTATTTACGTCTGTAAAGCTATTCAAGCTAGTCGCCTTTAATGGCCGCGCGCATGCTAATCCATCAATTTCTAACACATGGGTGGAGAGAAGCAGTGTGGATAAAATGCTACGTCAGTGACCTAAGTGCCGTGTAGGGACTCAAACCCATTTTTAATCAAGTGATTAAACCCACTTGACTACGACACCTGAGTCTATGGATGAAAACGGATGACGGTTTATCGTGTTGTTCATGCCAAATAGGATATCTTACCGGATACATATGGGGGCCAGGCCAGCGTCTCAAAAAACCACGAACCTTCTACGTTTGGATTCTGTCGCAAAAAAGGCAAAAAATATTGTCAATTTGTGATTGAAAAATTATATCTTGTAACCAACATGCACATCTTGATAATAATACTATTAATAATGACTTGGGTTTTTTGTATAAAGCACTTTATCAGTTAACGACTTACAGTATTATCATTACGATTCATAACGATCCTGCACATATTTGACGGACGCGCACACACCAATAAAATCACATCGACTCTTGAAATTGTCAGGCACGGTACTAAACGAATGGTTTCGGGACAGCTTGAGGGTTCTTGTTTCATTTTCTACATGTACCATGCTTAAATGAATTCAAATGTAGGTGTTATTTTGGGGTGGGGTGGGGGGGGGCTTGAGCCCCTCAGCGTCCTTCTAGAACCGTTACTGACAAATGGCCACTTACTACAAGGTCTGTTGTCCATGGTACAAGTATCTCGATGGTCACAACTGCCAGGCCCATCAAGACCCCAGCGGCAAGAGCGATTGCAAAAAACGGCACCTTCCACTTTTCGGTGTAGCTGTCGGCTCTGTATATATAAAAAATCGAGAAGTAAGAAATATCATGTCAAACCGTATTGCGACGAATATCACGAAATAATGCGTCAGATATCTTAGGAGAAAATTCCTTTTTAATGTGATGGATTTGGCGGCAAGAATTCTGACTCCTACGTAGGCACATGTTGGGTTGATACAATTCTATCAATTTGTGTAGGCATTGAGAATACAGTAAAACCTCTCTTTTAGGCTACCCAAGGGAAACAAAGAAAGTGGCCACTGTAGACAGCAGGCCTTTCTAAACAGGTTCGAGAACACACATTATTTCTGTTTTTTTATTATTACCAATTAAATGATAATCATACTAGCTGTATTTCTTGAGTATTGAACAATACAGCAACTGGCTGCTATTCATGATCTGGCTGCTATTAATAAACACATGAATAAATGAATAAATAAATATATATATAAATAAATAAATAATTAAATAAATTAATTAATTAATTAATTAATTAATTAATTAATTAATTAATTAATTAATTAATTAATAAAAAATATGTAAATAAATAAATAAACAAACAAACAAACAAATAAATTAATTAATTAATAATAAATAAATAAATAAATAAATGAATAACTAAATAAACAAATAAATAAATAAATACATTTGGAAAACGATGTCGACACTTACAAGTACTTGTCATAGGGCTTCGTGGGCGACATCATTTTGGTTGTCCAGGGTTCGACCAAGGCGTACAGGTACACCCCGACCATGCATCCAAAGAACGTCATCGCTGCAGCAAAACAAACAAACAAACAAAAGGGGGAACATAAAGAGACATCGTAAATTATTGTACCGTCAAAGATTCTGTTCAATTGAATTTAAAAGAGCGGTCCTTCTATTTCTTATTATTTTAATACAACATCAACACGATCGCAAGGGCTTACGAGAAATCGATTTCAATACCCTTTTGTATTTCCTGTATTAATCATATTCATATCGACGTGCAAGGCTCTTGAAATTACCTCAGGTTGATTTATTTTAATTATTTAAACAATATGTGTTATAAACAATTATCAGTGGCGGATCCTGGATTATATTTTTGTTGTTGAAAGTTTAAAGGAATTAGCCGAAATATTTGAGCGTTGCATATAAACCCTGTACGCCCCTTTGAAAATTGCTAAGAAAATAAAATCAATATTGTAAAACTAAGCTCAAAAACATGCCCCATTAACATTTATAATTGATTAGTAATAGCATAGTATACATTCCTGTTTGAATTCCCCCCGGGGCCCCTTCCCCAAAGGAATTATACAAAAATGAAATAATCAACTTGTAAGTATGCCTTTAAAGTTGGACTCTTTTTATTAGTATTAATGTTTTAACTCACCTCCTCCTCCGTTCGACAACCATGCTCCGATCTGAACCAACACCATTCCTGGGCACTATAAGATAATAGACAAAGGTTAGGACTGCGTCAATAGAAAACTAGAGGCCACTGTGAAATAAAATGCGATTGATTGTAAAACGACCTACTCTTCCCAAGTTTTTTGAAATAGTTACATCCCTAGATTTTGCTTCGGAAACGATTATCAGCGCATACTACTACAAGGAATAAATCCTATCCAGTAATTATATCGCATAGGTCGACAAAGACAACTTTAGATAAATTAAAAGCACACCACAGTCTTATCGGGGATTCGAACCCACAACCTCGCCACTGAGATTTAGTGAAGTAATCACTTAAATGATCCTGCCAGATACTAATTTTAAACCTTTATCGAGAGAGACTTGGTAGATAAAAAAGTCTTGCCCATAGTACACTAGCACCGAGCAGAGATTCGAACCCTAAAACCTATCAATTGAAAGCCCATTAAAATCTTGCGAGTACTTTTTTTAAATCAGGGCGAGAAAAAAAACTGTAGATGAATGCCTTGTCTTTTTTAGGACACATGCACCGAACAGAGATTCGAACCCTTAACTTCTCGATTGAAGGTCCAGTGGTCAATGAGCTCGTACACCAACATAAAAATACGAAGAGAAGAAGGAAAATGAATAAGAAGAGGAAGATCAAGAACAAGAACTAGAACAAGATCACGAAAAAGAAGACCAAGTGGCATAGAATTTGTTTTAAAGAAGAAAGAGACACTCGATGTTTACTTACCGAACCGGAGAGCACCATGGCTGCCCCGAGGATGGCCCCGCCGATGGTGACGGAAATGATGCCCTTATGTGTGAGGCCAGCGACATAGGCCGTTCTCGAGGACTCGAAGACGTTCTTTGTGAGGGGGATGACGGAGAGGAGAGCGAGACAGAAGCAGCTGGTGGCGGCAGCGGAAAGAAACATCTTCATCATGATCCATCGCTGATATATGAATTGCCCCCTGATGGTGGCCGTCTCGAAAACTGTTCGAAAGAGATGGATGAGATGAGAGAGACACTGATGAGAAGGAAGGGAAATATAATTATGATTGAAGGAAGAACAATATATCCTGCGTAAAAACATGATTATTGTTACTAGTAGTAGTAATAGTAGTAACAGTGGTAGTAGAATCGTCATCATAAATATTATTATTTTTCATTATGAATATTATAATTTTTACAATCATTATAATTGTGATCATTATTATTAGTAGTAGTAGTAGTATTCCCATTATTTATATTATTATCTGTACTAGGAGTAGCAAAAGTAGCACTCCACGTCGACTGATTTTAGGCCATTCGTGGTACTGTAAATTTGGGGTTGGTTTGTCTTCGGTTTCATTTCGGTTTCGTTGATTTGACTGAGGAACGAGGGGGGACCAAGCTATATGGTCCATTACGCTTCGATCCCAAAGAATTTTACAATCATTTCAGTTTGGTAAAACGGCAGCAAGTAGAATGTCATTAGTCAAGTGTGAAAAACCAATTCATTGTTCTCGTTCATTCATCCTCTTCACGATAATTGATTTTCAGCTCGATTTAATACGATTGTGTTAAGCCGTCACAGGAGATATCAGAGCTTTTATGTGGAGCTTTACTATCGCCAGCTAGAGTTTTCGAAATCAAGACTTAAAAAGAACAGAGACCAGTAGAAGGGAACTTTCGACAAAATCTAGATATGAGTTTCATGTTTCGGCGGCAATAGTCCTGCATTTTCAATATCTAACACCTATTGAGTTACTTATAAGCCAGATCCCAATGCCAGCGCAACCCTAACCCCTAAATTACAATGAATTACTTCTACTTCTAATAATAATACTAATCATCTTCATAATAATAATAATAATAATTATGTTTACACAGGAAAACATCATCAGCCTCATTCATGTTCTTCATGACCACCCTGTTACTAATTTAACCCTGCAATAAATTGTCAGGTACCCACTTACACCTGGGTATAGAGAGTGGCAAATGTGGATTGATGTTTTGCAAAGGACGTTAGTGGTGGGCTTGAAGTGAATACCGAAGCTGTGACATCATAACAATATATTTTTAGATTTTCTCTTTTTTTTCTTTTTCTTTTTCCGAAAGAGCATAAAAAATAATGTCCAAATGTCGAAAACAAATTGAATATGTTAAGTATTGGCTGAGTATGACCATCTGAATAAATGGATTCCCTATAGGAACTCAGTGTTATTTTGCTCTGGTTCATAACATTACGAACCAGAGCAAAATAACACAGAGTTCCTATAGGATTTTTTTTTTATTCAGGTAGTCATATCTCAGCCAATACTTAACATATTCAATTGGTTTTCTAAATTTGGACATTAATTGTTATGCTCTTTCAGAAAATAAAGACAAAATAAAGAAATTCTAAAAAATAGATTTTTTTATGACGTCACACTTCACCACTCTATACTAAGGCACCTTCACACCTCCATTGTAAGTATTAATTCACATGTGCCACTCTCCACCCAGGCTTCAATGGGTAGCTGGGAATTGCTGGAGTACTGATAACTACAGGGGCCTCGTGAAAGAAAGCATTATAACTGATGAAGTATCCCTTGCTAAACAAAAACATGTATTATTAAATTGATTTGATTTAACAGCGCTTTTCGTTCGATTTTGAATATTTACGTCACCTTAAATATAGTGCGCCATATGAATGTATTTCTTCCCCTATTTTTGTTTCAGAATTATAAACAAAACTGTATCCAGAGAAAATAAAAGTGCGAATACGCAACTATATAGCCTTTCTCGTATCCTTTCCCTGCAAGGATGACGTAGTGCATGCAGGATCTTATATCTCTCATCGGTGTTATGTTTCATACCGGATATCCGAATGACCCATGCCTGACCATGCGGAGGAGATAACCTCATGATTTTTAGCGGGAGAGAAACAGACAAAAAGTTTATGAATTAAAATCGATACAATCTAGCCGACTGTTTGGTTGCTTTTGCAACGTTTAGCACCTTCAAAGAGAGCACTGAGTTCGGGTAAATGTGAAAAATTGTTTTGGGAGCTTTCTAATTTGTTTAATGAAATTAAAGTCACAAATGTTATCCCCTCAATTGATTATAGTCAAATTGAGATAATGTGTAGAGTAGGACTAAGGCCACAGGAAGACCAGCTCTCTCCAGATACGAACAGACAATGCACAACACTTTGAATTAGTTACACCGCAGTCGTCATAAGACAAATAAATGAACATAACCATAAACTATATATTTGTGTGCGGTAAAGCAAAGATAGCCACAAATGAAATATAGAAAATGTGGATCAGAAAAGTAACCCATACCCAAAGAATGTGGCGCAATAGTGGAGTATTTATATATTATTTAACAGGGGAGGGGTGGAAAGAATCTCCTAAACGCCGATTAGTGAGGGGGTGCTGGAATCCTCTTCAATCCGGGGGAATATATTATATCTCGGCAGCTCCCATGTAGCAGACCAATTACACGCTGTATTACATCTTTCACTGGGCATCAAACTGAGGGGGGGTGTTGCCCAGGTTAACCTCACACTGGATACGCCATTGGCCATACGCCATGCATTCCAAATCGAACGATGCCTCACTATTATGTTACAGTATTGACAGCAAAGTGTGTGTTCTGTAGTTTCAAGATTTTTTTGACAGAGATCGAGTACATCAAAATGTAAGATATTATGTTTCTCTCGAGGTCCCAGATAAAATAACAAATGCGGGTATGAGAAGTATTTTATTTGTTAATACTAGCATTCATTTGTCGCCTTTTTTAAAAAAACAGTACGAAATGCAACGAGATTTCGATTGGCAATATCTTAACAAATACACAACCTTTCTCAATGAAATGCCATAGACAATCTCATATCAGTATTGCCTAATCGTTCTGTGAATTTCAAAAAGAATTTAAAGGCATCGTTTAACAATGTTAAATCTGAGATGCATGGCCCTACGTGTTATCAGTGTATGTGATATGATGTTATATTGAAGCCCTAAAAAATGCGCTTCAAAATGATCATGAAGTGCCTGAAAATAGTAAAAAATCTATGAGTGCCGGTTTTACCCCAATAGACTGTAGTGTTATAAAAAAAAACGTTGGGAAAACGAAAAATGAAATTTCGATTTCCAATCACAAATATCTTGATAATCAGACAGGCGATCGGCTTGTAAAAGTCTTGGGATTCCTGACTGACCAAAAGGATCAACCTCACTATATTCGTTCAAGCGCAAGCTAAAATGTCATCTCCTAAGCAATTACACTATACTGGTAGAAGAAGCATGATGTTCTTTTAATAATATTATCGATGTTCAAACTGAATGTTCCTTTTAGTTTGCTGTTGTTGCCCTTCACCTGCTGGGATGTCATTGTGCTTCGGTGGCCGGGGAGCGAGGTGCATGCTTTGTTTGTTGTTAATGTCTGTCCGACCTAGCAGCGACAGGTTATGTACTTCGCGCTCCTGCTGTTGAGTTTCAGTGCATTACGGCAGGTGGATATAGCGGCTTGTCATCGGGCAAACATATTTAGCTTTACATAAATTTGTGTGGAAAAAATGTTCTATTCATGTTTATTCCATCATACCAAGATGCTGGCGTCATTGACAACCAGTCTGTTCGCCAGCGCGGCTACACTTAATTTTTCTACAGCATCGTACTTTACCGGCACACAGCCAGCGACACTCCCTGTCAAATGATGCCGACATTTTGGTATGCTCCTATGAGAATTGCCATTGCGTACGGGTAGTGGAAATGTAATACAAATATTGCTAAGTATATGAACATTGTTTATTTTTTCTTCATAATAAGTTTCAATTTAATTCAATTACGTTATTTAATAAACACAAGACTATATCATTGTTATAACTTCCGGAGCCTATGACCTACAAGCATTGCTTTCTCTTTATGCTCCATCATATTTCTTCCTTTATCTAAATTAGTCTTATGTATTATTCTTTTTGTTTGTATAAATGCATCCAAAAATGATTACAAAAATGTAACATGCCAAATGTAATGATGTATTATACATCATGTGAAATATGAAAATAAACTGAAACTGAAACTGAAACTGAAACTGAATTATGATTGTAGCACGAGGTAAATCCAGGTTTTTGTTTGAGCATCTGAGGCAATGTTACCGAGTCACTTTAAGCGAGAACTACAGGTATGATCATATTTTTTTGTAAAAAAATTAGCATTACCCAAACTGTTACAGGGAACACGCTTTGAAAAGTATTAGTGCATAATAAGCGTATGTAGAGACATGCACGGCGCCTGATCATTCATGGCAAACTCTCAAATTAATTTCAACTTTAAAGGATGATTTATCTCTAAATATTATCGTTCGGAAAAATAAGGAGTCGTCGTTGAGGGGTTGGTTCGTGTAAATTGTATAAAATTGCGAGTCTGAACAATTTCCGGTTCTACCGAGGTAACCTTATATTGGGATCAAAAATCTTTACCTTAAATAAAATGACCCGCATAATTAAAAACAAAGTACATCATCTTAAAGGATTTTCGGAAGCTTTATGATGACTTGGGACATAAAACGTCGCATTATGAATATTACTAGAATCATGGATAATGAATACCAAGTCTTCGCTGAATTCGAGACAAAAACACCAAAATGTCCCACCTTTCAAAACTCAACTGGCGTAAATTAAGTGCGACACTCCAAAGAGATAAGCACCCTTTCAATTTTTTTCGACAAAAAAAAGCAACTGAGAAATGTGGTAACATTTCATTTCCCTGTCAAATATACAACAATAATACTAATGATAATAGATATTTTCCATTGCGCACATAAATTATTATCCACCACGCAAGGTGCTCAATTTACCCCGGCTCTGCTAGGCTACCAATTTCAGTGCTTACAGCATTTAAGAAATTATAATATGTTGGGGGAATTAGGCTCCCCCTTTCGAAATCCTAGAGCTGTCCTCGGCTGACAGTCTATTGTCATGATCAACATCACCGTTTTAGTGAGTATAGAAGCCACTTTTTGTTTCAATATTGGTGAGCATTGGAAACGGTGTGCAAATTAACATAAAAGAAGGAGAAGGCTGACAAATCATTGTCATCTTTACCAGAAGCCAACTTTCTCTTTAACTCGACATCATGCCGAGGTCGGAAATATCAATATCATCATTCTTCCTCAGCCGTGGAAGCCAGGAAATTAATATGTCGACGAAGGATATTACGTTATGTACTGGCGGGGGATGGGGGGGGGGACATCCGGTCCATGCCCCCCTTTGAAACCCACGTGGTATACTTTACACGACTCCAACAATGAACTCCGATACCATCTTTTAGGTGATGTTTTCTTTATCCGTCATCCTTTAAAAAAATCCTTTTCTTTGTGGTTGTTTGCTTGATTACTTGTCAGATAAATTAGTTATACAAAAAATATTGCCCCCTCCCAAATTTCACCGGATCCGCCCCAGCGGGAACCGGTGACGTATTCAGAAATTCTCAGCTCTACGTTGAATTTTCATTTAACTTCATGCAGTATCGCCAACATCTGTAACAGCAAGACCCACGCAGTCGTGGCCATGACGGCGGAAAAGGAAAATAATCGTTAGAAATGTAAAAACATGGCTGAGCTAATTTCGAAAATATGATAAACATTGGCAGCACATTAGCTTGGTTAGAGAGGACGAGGGTTGGTGACTACCTTGACGTTTGGCAATTTGTCCGTAAAGGTCTACATAATAATAGAAATTCACCGGTTAATACGATATTGTTATGATGATTAATTAGCTGTCATGCTAATTGTTATGATAATCTGGAGTTGAATAATTACAATGCATCATCATTAGTGGGGGAAGGGGGTATCCAAGATCCAAGACTGGTGCCCCCTTCACAGCCCCCTCCCCCCTCCCGATCCATCGTTTACTTTCAATATCACCACTTATAAATATTATGAACCTGTTTTCCCCTTATATTCGTTGTTTCTTCATCTCGAGGAGCCCCTCTCCCCCTCCCCCACTCCCCTCCTTCCTCACCAGATGGAAAACCTGGCTACCTGAATGCAACAGGAAACGTACAATTTGATCGAATCGTTTTCCAAGTCATGAATGTTCTCAATTTGATAGTGTTTCCGTATCTTCGTCAATTTGTGGTTGCAATGTGCAGGATTTAATTATGAAAGGTCGAATAACTCATAGAGAATTAGCTAAATAGTAATGATTATCATAATAATGATAAGTGTACTAAATATATAAAACATGATACAAACTTGCAAACATTTCAAAGCGTTTCCTGTGTTTATTTTGCAAATCCAGTCAGGCACATGAACAAAATATGCATGATGAACAAGACGATTAAAGCAGAGTTATAACCGCTAAAGAAATATAAACTTGCAGTATTATATTTCCTTCCGTTTCCAAATATCATTACACCCAACGGAATTGCTATAATGATTAAACTTTAGTATTACTTTATACTGGTACACCAACAAACCGGCCCTCATCCATTTTTTATATTTCTTTGTTTAACCTTATTAGCATAATAACAATATTACATACTGAGATGTAAGAAATGCCCTTAAACAATGATACTAAAATAATAGTTTAAAAACAACTATATGAATAATTACACAAATGTATAAATAAAAACAGATTTTTTTAAATTTGTATTTGTTAGTATCATTTTTAAGGCGTTTCTTTCATCTCAGTCAAAAATCAAAAATAGCGGAAACCATGCTTCCACGAAATAAGGAGAAAACAAGAGCAACAAGAATACTTTTTAGATGATGATTTGCCTGATAAGTGTCACACATAGATTGAAAACGCCGTTGGGGTTTGAGTCGAAGGAAGTTGAGTAAGAATCGGGGAGATTTCCTGTCTGAGCTCGGAACTAAAAGCAATATAATAATCATTTAACTACGTGAATCTGATTTGATCTAAAATGCTTTGCATATAGCCACCCCCCCCCCCCCCCCACACACACACACACACACACACACACACACACACACACCCCTACTTCGTTATACTCTTAAAAACTAATTCACTACAGTTATTCGGTGTTTGTCAATCTTATCACTTTTCGTAACTCCCTCCACGCACTCAAAGAAAATATAAAATTGAATCGTGCATCTCAACATGAAATATCAGGTTTCGACCTTCGGTTTTCTGGAGTAGGAGAGGGGGGTACATTGTGTTTAATACTGATTGTATTCAGTCGCAACACAAGTCACTAACTCTATTTGTCAATTTTCTTTTTGTATAAATGTGCCTTTTTTCCGGTCGTAAAAGGTACATGGTCCTGACACATTAGCGCGATTTTCAACAATCTTCAGCATCCTTGCTTTGCAAAACTTGACAAAAGGGCATTTGATGTGGAATCTGACCCTTCCTTTTCAGTCATTGTAGGCCCCCGTCCATCAAACACGTTGGAGAGGTAAATCAACACTTGACGAGTTTCCGGAGGTATAGATTTTCAATGCAATGGCGGATCGAGGGGGCACAGGGTCACGTGTCCCCCGGCCAAAAAGGGGAGGGGAGAGGAATGAAAGAAGTAAAGGCTGATGACCCCCCCCCCCCCCTTTCCTTTTTTTTTCGTTTGCTTGTCACGGAATTTTGTAACAGAGTTTTCGGACTTTTGACCCCCCCCCCCCCCCCCCTGGCTGATCCGCCACTGTACAGTCGCCCTAACTTTCCATTAAAAGTCCTCGAAAGGTCGATCGGATCAAATCTTTCATCAAAGTTTTGTCTGAAGTACACCCTCACGACTGGACTTTTGACAAACTGACAGCCAACTCGGAGTCCATACTAATTGTTCACTATTTCTCTTCAAAGCCCGACAATATACATTATTAGAGTTCCGTTTCATCAAGTATATACCCGCAAGGCTCGGCTTTTGATAGACTGACAGCCAATATCACAGTAATGGATTGAATTTAACAATACATGGCTTATCATATACCCTAAATAAGATCCACTCTAGCTGGCTTAAAAGGAATGGTTTTTCAACCTATTCATAGGTTCAATCAAACCAGAATAGTGTTGTCAATTTTAATGCGAAACTACTTTCCACAGTGTCCCTTATTATAATTATGAGAGGAGCAAAGTGGAAAAATGTTTGCTTGCAGTGAGATATTCGTTCGTATTTTCCCTCAATCAATGGACAGTAATAGAAAGAGATTCTGTTTCGGAATATGGTACTATGCTGCAAAGGCGGTTGTCGGACTTTACTCTTTAAAGTCTTTTTTTTCCCCTCACAGTGATTATGCCCAAAAATTGGCTCAAATTCAATGCAGTCATTTTCAAACTCGTGATTTAACAACAAATACAAAAGTATGTTGATGTAGACAAAAATATCACGCGATAATTAAGATCACACTTGAATAATTGCTATACAAATACCTCACCGACTTTGAACAGGTTAGATTTAGATAATCACGTTTTACGGTTCATAAACTTTAGCCTATATCTTTGCAATTCAAGCTGAATATATAACCTGATGAGGTGGATTACTTGAACTGGCTCAACATTATCACAAGCACACAAAATTATTACAAGAATAGCTTATCCTAAAACGTAATTTTGACCGACATGAAAGAAAAAGACTACCGGCAATAGACGAACTACTGTTTAAATACAAATTAGACGCTAAACGTCATGAAGTAGTAAATTTTACCAGGAGAAAAATATGAGGATCACTACAATAGTTGACTCACAGTACCCACCCCCCCCCCCCCACACACACACACACACCCCACTCCTTTTGGGGGGAGGGGGAGGTTATGGGCGCTTCACCTTCGTTGAGTCTCAGAGGAGAAACAATCCATTCAACTTTACCTCCCGATTCTTCGCGTTTAGCGCAGGTCAAAATTATTATTATATAAGATTACAGGAGTATAATAACTTGAAATGATCTATATCGACTTTTCACGTAAATTGACATTATTATTATTGCCATTGAACTCATGTATGCATATACCCAATTAAAATTATAAGCGGTTTGTATTTCAGAAAGTTGATATTTTAGAACGATGATATATGTATCTTGAAAAGGAGGAAAAACAAACAAGTTGGCCATCGTTCAAAAAGGGCATGGCTTAAGTTCATGGCCGGTTCTCTCGAGGGAAAAACCAGAATCGCTAATATTTTAGAGCTTTTTTATCATAATAATGATATCGTTCGACAAGTATAGAACAATAGCGACCACGATCGCGCATACCATGCATTTGGGGGAAGAACAAAAATAGACGACGCGGAACGAAACTGTAAAGGACCTTGCCATTGCCACTCCACTTTGAGCGTTAGTCTGTAACCACGCGATATTATAACAAACAAGGATGACATTGCAATTATTTTGCCTTTCAAAATTCAGAAATTTATCAGTAGATTTGAAGTTCAGATTTTAATTTGAACAAAGTCCGAACCCCGAATCGACCTTCCCATTATACATAATTATGCCCTGCTATTTGTTTAGTGTAGGCGACTAATCAATCATAAACTAATTAATTGATAATTCCAACAAAAAAAAATACATTTGTCATGATATATTTCTTTGCCACGCACAAGTCAATCACACTCTATTTTTCTTGCTCGCTTGCTTGTCATACTAGATACTGCAGGAGCAAAGTTTGCTGTATACACAGTAATGGAAAACAAACAGACGACGCGTAACATAACTGGAATCATATCTCCTAAACGACCTTGCCATTCTACTTTGAGCGTTAGTGTGTAACCACGCGATATTATATAACAAACAAGGATGACATTGCAATTATTTTGCCTTTCAAAATTCAGAAATTTTTCAGTAGATTTGAAGTTCAGATTTTAATCTGAACTAAGTCCGAACCCCGAACCAACCTTCCCATTGTACATAATTATGTCCTGTTATTTGTTTAGTGTAGGCGACTAGTCAATCATAAACTAATTAATTAATAACCCACAAGAAATTAATACACTTTTAATGACATTTTTCTTGGCCACGAACAAGTCAATCACAACTCTATTTTCGTGCTCGCCTGCTTGTCTTTACTGGATACTGTCGGAGCAAAGTTTGCTGTATACACAGTAACAGTATATGCATATGATACGCACACCGAATTATACATCAAATTTCTGAGCGATTGACTACTGACCCCCCCCCCCCCCCCCCTACCGTCCCAGAGAAGCATGATATTCCAGAGTTATCATTCTTGTAAACTTACATGTAGTTTGGGGGGGGGGTAATATTGTTGGTGAAAAACAACATTTATTATCTGATCAGGATGCTCTACCTCACAAGTTGTAAATACAAAAAAACAAAAAAAACAAAAAAAAAACAAACACATGAATTCAAAAAATTGGCCTTGATGTTACAGCGTTTGGAAAATATTAATTCAAAGCCATATCGTTGATATTCTAATTCAGTCATTCCCTTAGCTAATTTTTGCAAATATTTGACGGAAGTTCTTAATTTTATGTTTCCTTTGTCCATATTTCGATCCGACGCTTGCTTTTTGTTCATTCCGCTCTCTTTGGCAAACTGTATAGGCATTAAAGTACCGACGATGCGGTAAGGGGGAGCATTCAGTTATTGTTCTGGTGGAAATGCAATATAGCAGAACTTCATAGCACAGTAACACCAGCGCTGTACGGTAATAACTAATAACGCGAGACAGCAATTGTTGTTATTATCGAGTGAATGAGATGTATTATGATGGCAATATGAGGCATTTTCACACCGGGGGGGGGGGTAACCGTGTTGGTGCTTTACAAAATGAGTACTGAATGAAATAGGCTCTTGGGAGGGGGAGTAGTTCCAGTAGTTATTTTCAAGTCCTATACACGAGGAAGAAGTGATTATCTGTCAATTTGCATTTTATTTCTTCCTTTTCTGACTTCAGAATCAGACAAAATTGCACTAATACATGACTGTAATATAAGAAGAATTTGTTTGTATGCATCCTCTCATTACATCTACAGGTTGCGGGAAAAGAAAATTGTCATCCTTATCTTGTAAAAATAAAAAGGGAAGTTAGAAGGGAACCAGCGGCGTATCCAGAAGTTGAAAAAAGGGGGTAGTGGGGGTCATCCTCATATGGGGAAATTTGTCCTCTTGGTATGGTGTTGGGGTGGGGGGAGGGGGGATATCTTTGCAGAAACGCGACTTAGAGACCCATTGCAGTTACATTGGCTTTTCCAGGCGTTCAGGGAAGGAGAGGATAGGGGGGGTTGTATGGCGGCGACACTGGGAACTACATGAAATAATATAATAATATTAATGATGATAAAAACGGTGCTTAAAAAGGTCTTTCCACCTGCCAAAAATGCATGTCATCACCCATGCACTGTTCACA
This sequence comes from Strongylocentrotus droebachiensis, assembly GCA_035222895.1. Lineage (NCBI taxonomy): Eukaryota > Metazoa > Echinodermata > Echinoidea > Camarodonta > Strongylocentrotidae > Strongylocentrotus > Strongylocentrotus droebachiensis. The sequence goes on from JAVYIG010003679.1 coordinate 152,164, forward strand.
ACACAAGCCAAGGTCATGTCTAAAAATATATTTTCGATAGAAACATATTGTCATGCAATTAGTGAAGAGGAAGTCATAATGTTGTTTTCATAAATGTCTAGCCATCCAACTGTTCAGGTGCTAACGTGCATTACATGCCCCACTGCACAAGTGAGGTATGATATTCTTTTCATAATTAATATCATATAATTTAATATGATGTACATGAATGGTTATTATCTATGTTGAACTTTTGACCGTATCCTTGTGAAATACAGGTTTCATGTCATGTATACACGCCATGGTGCTTTTTGTACCCTATATTCCAGTCTTCTTCGTGTTTCTGCCCCTCCCTCTATCTCTCCCTCTATCTCTCCTCTATTTATCTCTCTCGCTCTCTCTGCCCCTCCCTCTATCTCTCCCTCTATCTCTCCTCTATTTATCTCTCTCGCTCTCTCTGCCCCTCCCTATATCTCTCCCTCTATCTCTCCTCTATTTATCTCTATCGCTCTCTCTGCCCTTCCCTCTATCTCTCCCCTTCCCTCTATCTCTCCCCTTCGTCTCTGGCTCTCTCTTTCTCTCTCTCTCTCTCTCTCTGTCTTTCTCTCTCTCTTTCTCTCTTTTTTTCTCTCTCTGTCTCTCTGCCCCTCTCTCTATCTGTCCCCTCCTTCTATCTCTCTCTCTCTCTCTCTCTCTCTCTCTCTTTCTCTTACACTATCAATCTGTCGACCTATTTATCTCATAACATAATAATGGTTATGATTACAAAAATAGGAGGGATACACTGTTTTGCAATTGTAACTAATTACCAATGTAGCCTATATCTATCGGGGATACTAGATTTTTACCTAATAGAATCATGTCTTAATTTAGAAGATGGTATTGTTACGTAGCTAGTTTCAAACATGCAACTGCATCACCAAATGTTGGGTCCTTGCTTCTTCTTTTTTTAATTCTCAGAGGAAAGCTAACGTCTTTTGGTTGTCACTGTCTGATGCGAATTTGATCAGTTTAATTGGTATTGTATAGGTAATGTTCCTGTGGTTGAATAATGAATAAATCATGCAATCCCAAAGCGACTCACCCTGATCGACCTACAGACATTCACCAAATGAACATAAATATAACAAGGCTCGTGGGAATTAGATACAGGACTTCATGACCCCATGAAAGTACAGGGCATCACACAAATTCCGCTGAAAAGGGCTATCCGCCATATTTATATAATATATCTATGATTTACCATGTATTATTTATTTCTTTGATTATTGAAATGGAAACAAACAATTAACCATGTGGCAAGCATGGGTCAAAAGACCAAATAATTAGTAGAATGATCTAAATTGCCAAATAGACTATAGCTTCCTATGATTTAAAGGTACTCTACATATTATTTTACGTTGAATCTTTAACATGTTCATTAAGTGAGCGTCTTTGACCTTGTACCTGCACTGTTCCCCACCATATTCTATTATAGGAGCAAAGTACCCTTGACGTACGGTTTTACGGGCAAAACAAATACTCGTAAGAAAGAGTTCAAAGTTCGCATGATCAACACATATTGTATATTTCAATGTAAATATGTACAGTATGAGGAATAGACATATAAAAACAGTCTTTGTTGACTGTCGTGGAAATAAATGTATTGCGAAATGAAATGAGAGAATAATAGCGAAAACAGTATACCTTTCACAATATACTATGATATATATATTCTATTTTATCCTCATATATTTACAGTACTTTACAACGGCCTATAGCCAAGAATGTCACGTATTTACATCTTCTAACGGCTAACGGTTGCTAAACTTTTACTGTTTTTTTTTTCTCACTTTTTCACCAACCGAAGCAGGCCAATTTTTATTCATGGAGGTCGGTTATATACGAATTATGCATGTCTCGTTGTAATTTGTAACCTTTAGTTCGTTTACATTAAATTCATCACAATCTATTTTGTGAAAGTCAAAACTTAACCTCAAGACATTTATCATATCAAGGTGATTGTTTTGACTGACCTAACCATCAGTAAATGAAGATAATATATGTTTTGTTTAATTGTTTGTTTGTGTGTTTGTTTGTTCAGTTATTCTCTATCTATGGTTTAACATATGTGGAAATAATTATCGTGTGGTTTTTATCACTGTTTCCAATAAATGATCATTCCACCATATTACAGGATATTACAAACGTTTTTTTCTCCAATTCCTGATGTATATATTCCGTTCTCGTATGCAAGGGAAATTAGTATTTGATCATGATTATTTATACTGGCTCGACTACATGACGAATTTCAATTATAAGACAAGCATTACTGATGCTTTATTTTTAAATAGGCGATAAACAAGTGCATTTTGAAATTCCTTTTCTTTTTAATGCGATAAGCATCAAATCCAAAATCGTTATCACACCAAAACACCATTCATCTCAGCAAGAAGACCGAAATATTAATGACCAACGAAGATAAGACCCCCAGAAAAAAGGTAACTTTTGCAGAGTCCTCTGTGTAAATCTTCTATAAATTCAACAGTAAACAAACAAATGAAATCAAATGGATGTGGAGACGAGCTTGAGTTCTTGTGCAAATGTCAACATACAGTACCCTAAACACTTGTGTGCCAATAAGTGGTCGAGTAAATATTTCATCTTTTAGACGTTATTCATACAGCTTTGAGGGATTTTAACATGTTTAGATCTTGCTTGCCAACTAGAACTAATACCATTAATATATGTTATTTATTTATTTATTTCAGTCATTGTAGCTAATGATTTGATTGTAACTTTTCTGTTTTCTGGCGATATATTTGCGTATTTTGAGTGTCACTCTATTTTACAACATATTTTGCTAAAGGCAGAAAGTCGTTTTGAAGCGACAATGTTTTGGTATAGACGCTTTGCTTTTGTTTTGGGTTCTTTTTTCTTTGTGTTTGAAACCAACCTCGCTGTCCTTAACCATTCAACCTCACATGATTCCCTGATGCCGTATCGATTCGGCTTGGTGAGCTCGAAAACCTTTTCTTTTATATTTCTATAGCTGGAAACGTTTCCCACCTACAATATTCCTATGTGCCATACTACGTCGAAAAGGGCTATGGCTCAGCACAAATAAAACATTCATATTTTGAAAATTTCCGAAATCGCCTCGATTCTTCTGAATACCATTTTTATCCATATTAGTATGGCCAACCTAGCAAAGTTGGATATATGAGGCTTATATCTCCGAATAGTTTTTTATTCATGGTCCGTGGATCATTTTTGACACGTTGATGCCAACTGTTCGTGGGGGGAAAGAAATTGTATAACACATGGATTGTTAGAAATCTGGTTAAATATCAATGCTATCCTAATGTTCATTATTTCTAAATAGTTTTCTACTTGTTGTTACGTGTTTACAGTTTACATTTTCTTTATAAAAATTAATGACAAAAGTTGTGGATTACAATCTTACCTCTTCCCTTTTCTGCTGCTATTCCGAAGATTATTCCACACAGAAAACAGGCTGCCAGCTTACCAACGGTCCTTGCAATGTTAGAATTCTTTCTTGTTTTAGAGTCCTTGTAATCCGCTTCATCTAAAATCGGCTTTTCGTCGCAGTTCGATTTTATATCAAGTCTGATTCCATTATGCCCGCTGTTATGGAATGACTCGGAACCCGTTTCCGACGGGATCCTCGTCTTCGTTCCTGCCGTGATCGTCCGGTGCATGTTCGCGTTCCTATCGGTGCCTATTATACCGTCTGGCGAAGATTGAGCTTGCTGCGACGATGTTTCTGCCGTCTGTTCCCGCGGTGAACTTTGCTCCGATTTCTGCGTGTTTATTTCGTTCGTAACAACGCACCGCTCCTCGATGTTCTCCGTACGCGGCATAGCGGATTCGTTGTTTGCACCCACTAGAGTATGTCGTCTGCTAGTGTTCGCTAAGAGGTGATAAGTGTCGTCTGTTATCGAGAGACGTGGTGAGTCCCCTCCATCTGCCTCCCCTGGTAGTAATACCTGATGCACTGTAGTCATGTTGACCCGTGACAGTTCCTTTTATATCCCAGAGATAAGTCCCCGTTCCGGACTTTGGGTTTATCCTAGGAGTGGGTGGAATCGATATAGGTAGAGCGTGTCAGAGCAAAGTATTCAAACGCAATCAAATCTACTGTATCGATAAAAATTGTGTTAAAATGATTTCAGGTCAATGAATACTTCTCTTGTGTTATAAAACAACTTACGCTTTAAGTCACGTCTTTTTAATGATTATCTTTCTACATAGGCCTATTTCACAAAGGAACTTTAAATGTTATTTGTTTCATATAGTCGATGCACCAAGGTAAGTTAAAAACAAATATCTCATGTTAGTCTGCTATCTTTATTTCGTGCTTATTCTTCTATATACTTTTGCACAACGTTTTTCGTTTTTCATTTTCCTTTCCCTCATGGAAATACACAATTTCCAGCAGTCAATGAATACTTCGTCGGTGTTCTAAGTAAATGTTAGTAGGTACACTTTTGTAATACTTTCTTTGATCTCATTTTAATCGTTGTTATAAATCCCATTTATCATTGAACAATTTGTCAGTCGAATAAAGGATAAAGAAGCGAGAGGAAATAGTTGGACAAATCAATTTATTCTACATAACAGTTGAATGACATAATGTTTTGTGTCAATTCATGGCTAGTTTCATAACAACTTCTACCCCAAATCAGATTTCCCTCTCCCCTCTTTTTAGAAGGAAGGAAATAATTTTTTACAAGGAGAAATCTCAGCCCACTCTCTAAAGAAAGTCGTTCCAGTTGGCTTCACTAAGATCTTCTTTTCAAATACGGGACAAAGGTCTTTTCTTCAAGACGGTTTTATAGATACGAGGATAAAGTATGATTAGTGAATTGTTAGTACCGCTAGCAGGGCGACTTTCCGTCACAGTCTTTTATTTGGTATGTTACCTTTTTCTAACTTTTCAACAAACACCCTGCAATTTTGTGACATATCGCTGGGTTTAAGGTCTAATCTGTTTGGTGGCAGACGCCTTTTAATAAAATGTGATTGCTCGATCCGTCGAGAACGCCGTGTTAATAGGGACTTTTAGATTTGCACAACGACAACGTGGATTGCTACGATCGACGTCCTTTTAATGCACTGTCTTGAATGGACGTCACACGTATCAGTCCACGCAAATCTAAAAGTCCCTACTGTACTGCTTTTGCTCGACGAATTCTTCTTCCATAACTTTTCGAGGCTTTCCTGAGCTTTTCATCAACATTCTTTCAGCTGTCTATGTTGACATGATTTTGTTGTTTGTTTGTTTGTTTGTTTGTTTATAAAGCCAGATACCAGGAGAGTTCGTCGAGGTTCAAGTGAATCGAACCGAGGTCTTTCCGCTTGAAATAAATATAGTGTTTACGGTCTTTCAGGAGTTTAAAAGGCTATAATCCAATTTTAATGGCGTGATTTTTGACTGTGACTATAGCCTAGCTCTAATCCTCTTAAGTGATTGAATGACTTCAATTCCACTTTGGCTGATCCGCCAAGAAAAGAAAGGGAGAAAGAAGAGGATTGATGCTATGCTATTGGGGCACAACGGGTAGGTGCCCCAATTTAGCCCACAAGTGCCTTCATTATGCACCCTTTCAAACTGTAAACTCGAAAGGCACCTGAAAAAAATCTTCGATTAATTTTTGCTTGTCCGATTTTTGTGGGAACATTACCCCACCTTTCTTTCTTTTCATTTTTACAAAATCCCCTGTTCAGGCATTCCACACCTTTATTTTCTCGGAAAATAATAGTTTCGTAGTTCAGAGAAATAACGAAGTTTACCAGTAGAGGAGGAAATGTAGTACAGAATCTGGCCGATTTGATTTGTAATAACCTCCACCACCAACGATCTCTCCCTATTTTCTGCAACGCGAAGATGACGTAATCACCGAATGTCTACGCCCGGCGAAAAAAAATCTTGGGCTGGGCGTGCGACTTCGTTGATAACGCCATCTTCGGCGGCTTGAAAGCTAACGGCCAGATTCTTTATTAGGGGAAATGATGCATTTGTTTCATGAATCATAATATACAGTATCCATGGTTATTACCAAAATCCATATTACCTTATTTCCCCTCAATGACATTGACAAACCACAACTTGTGCCATATTTAAGCAGTTGTCAGTTTTAAATGGCTATGGTTGATATATATATATATATATATACGAAATAATTAATAAAATGCATCATTTCTCCCTCTACCACTATTAGAAGTAACGGTACCAGTAATATATTTTTTGTACCAGCATGTTTCGTTATTTGTCTAAAAAATTATGAGTTTATTATTTTGCGAAAAACGCAATATAAAACTGTATGAGACTGAAACCAGTTGCAAGTTCGAAATATAACGCAATTTTTGTCATTAGATTGTCAGAGGGAGGGGGGGGGGTTAAGAGCATGAAATAGCCAGGAGAAGTTTCACCAATCATTTGACGTCAGTATACGTTTGTGTAACATCAAAAACAACAATAATTTGATTTTGATATCAGCATATGCGTATGAGTCGGGTAGGGGGGTATGGGTAACCCCAAGAGTTTTGAAATTACCCATATTCTGGCAATGAGACGGTCTTTTGTCGTCGTTCTTTTATCTTTTGTGCAATGAATAATATTCGGATGGCACATGACATTTTCATCATTAAAAGTGTCAAAGATTTGGGTGGCCTAGCGAGATTGTGCCCGCGCGTCTGTGGATGTCAAAATATCCTTGATTTAATTTTACACCTTATATGTGAATGTTTGGTACACTGGCTGATTTAGTCAGCTGACATTGACGTCATGCAATATTCAAAACAAATACACTTATCCTTCAATGCCGAAATGTCTTCTCATTTTTTTTTCAGTAACTTGTCTTTTTGTGTAATGGACGTTCCCAATTCAACCACTTACTTTTCGGGTTTTCGCCTTCATTTCTTTTTTTTTAAGTGATTTATTTGTAATGTTCTATTAGTTTATTGCTTACCATATTTCCAATGAAAAATACTATAAATTTGAATTTCAATCCAATGGAATTAATTCCTCAAAGAATAATTCGAACCCAACCAACAGTCACCCATGCATACATAAACAGAACATTTTCTGATGTCAATCGAACGACAAAATTAGGTCGAAGTAGAATGAAATCTTTTTCGTGTGATTTATAACGATGCCGAATGGGGGTTTTGTTTCCTTTTTTTTTAAATCAAACAGCGGCAATCTTAAGGAGAAGGCTCAGTTCTGAAAAAGATGTAAAATAATGTGTGAGCTTTTTATTCTTATTATTTAAGTGTGGCCCAAATTATATTCAAACTAGAATGGCAAGCACCATAAAGAAAAACAATACAATCATCATAACAACATTAACAGCAGTAGCAACAGGCATTTCCTCTCTCCTTCTGCAGGGATCCTTCCCCTTCCATCAATTGATTGAAACGCCACTTCATACCGTAGTCTTTTGCTTATTAAGTTTTGCTCTCTTTTTTTGCCAGACGTTTGACTGTCTTGGCGATAACTCTTTTTGCGAACATTGTCGCTATTATTGTGTCCTTATACAGTATAGTATAAACCAAAATTCCGACCTTCGAACTGGTTTATCGCCCTCATAGTTCACATACTATATAGTTTTAGATGTTCCTTCGAGCGCCACTCGGTAGCTCGATATTACTGCTAAGCATTTATTTAATTTACATATCCGTAATATCTAAAGCATTTGTTGTTGTTTTGTTTTGTTTTAAATAAGAAACTAAAACAATTTACATACATTTTTAGTTAGAGAGATATTTTGCAAAATAAATATTACAATCTCAATTAATCTTACATTTCTAACGTTTTCTGACAAATCAAACATTTTTCGTTTTTCCTTTCTGGAGGTCAGAGTTGGTCTCCGCTCTTATTTTCACTTCTTTCAGAAAAAAACATCTTAAAAAATATATCGGTAAGATGTCGAATTTTGAAATGCAAAATATTTCAGAATTGTGCGATTTCACTTACCTATGCATTTTCATTTTTTCTTCAATCATGCGTTGTATAAAATAATTTGAATTTTAAAAAATCTAGAAAGAATTTTGCATAACGACTACATTGTACATGTCATACACAAATGTTCAAATAATTAAATGATCCATATATGAAAATACGAACAAATCAATTTATTATAAAAAAAAAAACCTTCAGAAAAATGCTCATTATTATTTGATTACCGCGCACAGATTTTTTTTTTTTTAAATGACCGTCTTATATACGTGACATTTCCATTAATACATTGAGATCTATATGTATCTCTATAACAAACTTCTCATTTTGCTGATACTTGTATAACATTTTGTTTCGATCTTTACTCCCCCAAGAGATCGTGAGTTATCGTGCTTGGGTAAAAATCTTTCAACACTTAAATGTCTAGAATGGTATAAAAAGCCAATTCATTGCTTGGTGACGATTTATATTCACTTACAATGTAATTAAATTGTTGTAATAATATATTTGGAAGAATGAAGGAATCGATGAGATCAATTTTCCCAATTATTATTATCATTAATAATGGTCCGTTTTCATTCAAACTTTCAGATTATCATGTAATTATTATATCGTAATTGTGCAGTTAGCATTGAGGTCACTACCTTAGCACCATTTTCTCTCATCTGAACAATGTTACCAAGTCCCTTTATCAAAAAGAGCTTGTATTTGTGTGGATAACTCATCAACAACAAAACGACGAAAAGGAAGGAAGGAAAGTACAGAAAAAACGCTAATCCATAAGTATTTGACTAATACACATCTAAGTTATACAAAAAAATGTTCACGCGAATAATGTTACAAAGTTACCGCGAAGAAAAAAAAATCGCCAGAGCAAGTCATCTACATTTAGTATTCTTCAAGAAAACAAAGTCTCGGTAGACACACCCTCCTTTTAAAACGCAGTAGGAAATCTAATATTGTTGCATTAATTCGAAAAGCGTATAAAAGAACGGAAAATATGATTGTATTAATGTAAATCTCTTTCAACAAGAGGGAAACAACATAATAGGATTAGAATTGAAAGAAGACGTACGAAACAAGAAAAGAAAGACGACGGGAAAAGTATTAGTAGAGAAGGACAAGAAATAAGGGGGAAAGATGACGACGATGGAGAAGATTAAGGAGAAGCAAAAAAATAATATCATGGTAGCAGGAAAGTGAGAAAAGTTGAAGGAGGAGATGGGCAAGGAGGAAATGAAGAGGATAAAGAAAAGATGAAGATTAGAGAAAACAGAATGATGCGAATGAAGGAAGCGACGATAGCGAACAAATATTACACCAAAATTACGGATGAATGCAGAAGGTTATAAACAAGAGTAAATGTAATAATGATACGATATTTCTCGTGCTATTTTAAAGAAAACAAATCGTAGCAATTATATGTCACCTTACCTCAGTATAAAGCAGTTTATACACTATTGATAACATTCCTTCAACATCTTGCGATATCAATCTTCTGGTTTAAAATAAAGACCAACATTGAGATTGGAATAAGTTCCACGCCATTCCGCACCATTCCACACAATAAGCTATGCAGAAAAAAAGAGTGTGTCCTCGGACATACACCTTAGTGATTAAAAGTACGTGTGGTACTGCGCAGTCTCGAGACTCCCTCTCGTGTTCAGACGAACGGTAAGCTTTGGTAACCGTTCATGATTATCCTCTGGGTTTTGCAGGTGTTAAGAGGAGGATATACCTTATGTATGGTAGTATTGAGCTTTTTAAACTATTACCCAAAGCCATTAAAAAACACAGTCATACATTTCTTAGGTGGAACATTAAGATTTGTAAAGAAATAGACGAGAAAGATATATTGGAAGAAAAGAAAACGAAAAAAATTAATAGGTAAACCTTAAGCATGATAATTTCTTCTTATTCTTCTTCTTTTTCTTTTTCTTCTTCTTCAACTTCTTCTTCTTCTTCACCTTTTTTGTTTTTCTTCTTCTTCTCTTTAAAAAAATACTCAACAGCTGTTGCTGAGATCAAAAGGAGAGAATGTCTTCTGTGAAACATAAACTGCCGATCATGTCTTCTTCTTTTTGTTTTCCTGGGGAGGAGGGGGAGGGGTAAAATCCCGTAGTCACAAGTGACTAAATTGTACTTTTTCACAGAACCTTTCAAAATAATAATTTCAAAAGTATTATACGAGCTAATCATTTCTACTGGTTATCCAGCCAGCTGAACATGTTTTAATTTCACTAGAGTTTTTCGTGATCATTCATGACAGGCATTGTATTAAACTCGCGGAGGATCATAAATGCGTTCCTTGCTTCTTTTCAAATCTCTCTGATCTCGTCCGTACTTCTGTCTTCCTTTATCCGTTTATGTCAATCGACAACACCTCTTGGAAGAAATAAAACATTCTTTTTGATATTGATCGTTGCCACAATCGATTACCCACCGCCTCCCAAAGAAAATGGATATTGATTCTTCGTGCTTTTAGTGTCTGTGTTTCGTGTTCTTCTCAAAAGATTTGTATGGGTGATGATGAGAATAAGCGTTGATGAAAATTGGTGAGGACGATGTTGTGCTTGTTTTGGTTATTGTCACGAGGAATGGCGTATCCAGTCCTAGAAAACAGGGGTTGGGGGTCTCCCATCTTCACCATTTGGGGTAGGGCGAATGTTTCTGAGCTGCCCAAAGATCCCACTGCGTGTTGTAATGATTTGTTTTCTTCTTGTGAGCCTTCCATTGGAACGGGGGGGGGGCCAGAAGGGGGGTTGCTACGCCGGAACTTCCCCAAACGTCACTGGTCAATGAGGTAGCTTTCTTTTAATGACGGTGGTGGGAATAGGATGGTTTATCCATCATCGCGAACCCCAACATAAATTTTTGTTTCTTTGGTAGATTGCTATCTTGAAGTTTCCTATTTGTTAGGTTATTTGTGTTTTTAACTTCAAAATGGAAGGAATTGATATGAGTAAAAAGAGGATATTATAACCCCATGTAACGTGTACTGACTAACGATTCTTCGGATAGGCAGGTATTTTCAGTGATAAACAGAGTCGTTTATCCATCTTAAGGATAGGAGGTTAATCGTAAACTTTATTCGATATTTTCATGTCATAGGATTACACATCATTCCGATGTTTTTGCGGAAACCTCCTCCCTGCCCCTCCCCTTTCCCCCACATCATAGTGCATCCCACAATCCAGTCCAGAATAGACCATGAATATAATGCATTCAGTGAGTTTTTAAAAGTTTTAGAGTTATCTGAACTGAATATTGATCCTATGTAATTTCGGTTTCCAATCAAGGAATTTCGCTTTTTCTATACATGATATCTGTTTTTGTAGCAAGGAGGTATCAATATGCTAGTGGGTGGACAAACTACGGATAAAATCCTATCTGAGGGATCAGTTTGATGATTAAGTTGGTTTAGTGATTTACACGGTTCGGCGCATTGTTTTTTAAATATGTATATATTATTTAAAATGCATAAATGGTAATAATATCGCAATATCTGACCCGAGTTAGGTATTTTCTTGACAAACTTGGAAACATTCTATAGGGTTTGTAATCATTCTTCATCAAACATTAGTAAACCTGTCATAGAAATGCACTTTATCATTTTCCTGCACGCTGGGCATGTATTGTATCTACAGCTGTAAGTACCCATAAGCTCAATCCAGTACATAATTATATGCATGTATGCAGGGGCGTACGCAGGATTTTTTCAAGGGGGGGGGTTTTAAAATATTTTGCTCCCGAAAATTTTGAAAATCGCGCCGGCCGAAAAGTCGCTCAGTGGGGGGGGGGGGGGGGGGGGGGGGGGGGGATAAGCGGATTTTTTTTTTTTCTTTTTTTGTCTCGAAATTTCAAAATTTGACATTTTTTTTCGTTGGGGGGGGGGGGCGGTAAGGTCACCTTTTTTAGGTTAGCCGTGGGTATAATTTTTTTTTTTTTTAATAATTAAAAAAAACCAAAAATAAAAAATAAAAAAAAGGGGAGGGTTTGAACCCCCAAACCCCCCCCCCCCCCCTGCGTACGCCCCTGCATGTATGCCCTTTAACTATGTGTCATATCAGTTCATATATTAGAGAATACTTGAAGCTTTGGAACTAAAATTGGAAGAAGATTTATTTCGTTTCCTTTCACTTGTTCCTTGCGAAAACGAAAACCGCACTTTGCCCCTTTTCATAGATATTTACCTAGCCAGCCAATAATTTTATCTTTTCTCGGCTGGAAAACAGAGCCTTTTCGCAAGCAACCAATGAATGTCTGCTATGACATTGTTACTTGTTGCTCCCTTGTTAACAATTATAAAATTGTATCCTAGGTACTAAAGAGCATTATTGTCATCCAGTCGTTGAAAGAAAAGTATAAGGAGCAGGAGCATTTTCTCTGGATGACGAAGCAAACAAATGTTTGGTGATGATGTTTTTGGTAGATACGGCACGGGCTGGTGATTTGTAGATCATTAAAAAGAGGATGAATCGGCAGGAAAAGAATGGAGATGGTTTGGGTAACTGATACACGCTGGCATCTTTAGATATTCTTGTTTAAGAGTGTGTAGTTAAAAAGAATATGTTTATGAATAGGATTACTCTTATTTTTCTCTCCATTCTTTCTCTCGTTCCATCTTTGTTTGTTCTTCATCTGTATCTATTTCTTCTTTGTTTTTTTGTTTTTCTCCTTTCTTTCTTTTTTCTTTCTTCTGTCTTTTATTTCTTCTTTTTTCTGTCCTAAATTCCCTTGTTTTCTTTGTCTCTTTCTATTTACTTTCTGTATTTCTTTCTTTCTTCTTTCCTTCGTTCTAGAGTCCTTTTTTTTTCAACCGAAAATCCTCAGAAAACTTATAGAGCGCTCCCTTTTCAATCACTTGAAGTAAATTCTTTACGGAGAATGTTAGTGGATTACAAAAAATTAAAAACGTATATAGGGACAAAATTCTTTCTGAGTTCCATTTATCATTTATTTCACTTGACGCTGGTCCACTTTTTGTGAAATCCAGTCTTTAGCTATTCAAAGGGAAAATCATGGGTTCCGTTAAACTTTTATGAGATGAGGAGAAGAAGAAAAAAAGAGCCAGGATAGGTCTGTATACGTGATGGAACGCATTTCAAGAAGAATTCGACGTACTCAACGTATCCGACGTGCATACAGTGGCGTAGCCCCCATCGCCCCCACCACAATCGAGTGGATAACAATGGAGAGAAAGAAGGAAAGGGAGAAAAGAGAAATTGAAAGAGAAGGCAACAAGACCCCCCAAAAAAGATACTTGGATACTTCCTGCACCCTCCCCTAATCTCTTGTCTTTTAATTCGTATTTCATTTTCCGAGTTACACATGTACCCCTAATCGTTCCAGTATCCTTTCAATGTGTGTATCGCCGTACGCCAACTCGTATACACATGTTTAACTTACCAAATTTTCGGGAATGATGACCGCGTATTGAGTACGTTGAACTCTTTTTGACTTCCGTTTTTATTCCAATATTTACTGGAATAGACTCCAAGAACGTGTCAATGTTCATATTAAGCTTTAAAGTAATAAGATTGCTCCTCGAACCATTTTGCAAAGTATCTCCGCAAGAGAGTGCTCAAAATTTAAAAAAAACAACCGGAAAAGCAAATCCTGAATCAGTACACACACCAAAATATTGAGAGGATAGCTGCAGATTAAGGCCGGTACTCCAAAGGCAGAAAAAAAGATCACGCGATGCTGCCATACTTACATGATGTAAGAGGAAACAGAAGAAAAAGAGTTTAAGTACGACAGCAAATGTTATGTTATTAACTTATTATTTAGAAGCGTTAGAAGCATGGCAACGCTGCATATATGTAAGTATTTTGTTAAATAAATCAACACCTGCTCTTTTACATTCATCTTTATATTTCTGAGTGCGCTAAGTCGAGGGATCGGTGTCGGTTTGTCTAATTTCCGTAACGTTTGTTTGCTAATCCCAAACAGTGGCGGATTTAGAGATGGTGGGGGAGGGGCCGTCAACCTACTGTGCCCCTATTTTTAAATCGTTATGGCTTACTTTAAGGCCCCCCTCCCCCCCCCCCAAAAAAAAAAAAAAACAATAATAGATAAATAAATAAATAATAATAATAATAAGGGTGATAATAATAATAATAACAATAAAATGAAATAAAATAATAATAACATTTTTTTTTTAATAGTTTAAAACAAATTAAAAGATGTCAATGATTGTATAGCGAAATCTTTTCATACTTTATTCTTAATTGGCATTTCAGCTTGTCAGAAATCTTACAAGATTGAGTGTCGGCCCCCCCCCCCCCTCCCCCTTTTTCTCAAAAGACCTAGATATGCCCTGATCCCAGCCTGCATTAATCTGCTAAGTGTTGCTTGATCATGTTGATTTGTTTTATATATATATAGGCCTAGGTGCTCATGACCGTTCATGTAGATTAATTAAGTATGATGTAAGGGACCACGACCCGGGATTCTGGGGCCAAATGTAACACGTTTGATTACTTTAATTTACAAGGAAGTCTCCAGTCGAGAACAACAACGATCGAGACGACAAGAAATCGAGACCAAGACTGGTCTCGCTTTGCGAATAGATCCAACCGTGGGATTCGATTCCTAGACCTTTGCGTTCGGAAGATATAGGCCATATGCGCTTTATAAGATTTGTGCTGCATTTTTTATTTTCATCGCATAGTGATGTTTATTTTCATTTGTTGCTATCAGACCTATTTTCTTTCGAAATCAAGATTTAATAAAAGAGAAAATCTTGATTCGCAAGAAGGAGTTTCAGTTAAAGCTAATTTAACAATTTGTATTCTATTGAAATTGTCTCCTCAATCAAGCTTATACTATAGAAAACAAGTGAGTAAAGCAATTTCTCATTTTATGCACTACATGATATTCACGATCTTCAGAACTTGCAAGTGTACGTGTTGTTCACTCTTTTTCTTTCTTCTTCGAACACAGCATGCATTATAAATGCAGGATTAAAATGATGATAAAAATTCATACCCTGTGCCTTTAACAATTTTAGTAGCCAGAACAAAGGTGGTTTAAGCCTATACCAAAGCCATTTGCTGCCTTTATAAGTATAGTGATAGATCTCTGGTGGTGATCATACACACTAATATGTCGTCTTCAAATTAACTTGTTCCTTGATGAAGGCCATTTCATCACGTCATTAACATGCCATTTTAAATCCTTCTTTAATCCTCCTCGTGACGGCATATAAAGTTTTTTTATTCACCCCCACCCGACCCTAGCCTATAATCTAGGCGGAGTGCCGAGCTTTTTTCTTTGCTGCTAGACTAACCTTAAGCAGAACGTCTGATACGGCGAGACTACGAACAGTGAGCCGTCTCGCCATATCAGACGTTCTGCTTAGGGTTAGTCTAGCAGCATAGAAAAAAGCTCGGCACTCCGCCTAGATTATAGGCTAACCCGACCCCCGATTACCCTTTTCTCTCTATCTCTCTCTCTTCCCCCTTTATGTCCCCCCCCCCCCCCTCTCTCTCTTTCTCTCTACCTGTCTCTTCGTCACTATGTGTGTCTGTCTATCTGCCCCCCCCCCCTCTCTCTCTCCCTTTCTCTTTATATGTTTAGTCCTCCCTCTGTGTGTCTGTCTTTCCTTCTCTCTGTTTCTCTTTCTCGCTCTATCTCTTTCTGTCTCTTTCTGTCTGTCTCTTATCTTTCCCTTTATCTATTTCTCTATCTCTTGCCGTCCCCCTCTCTTTCTTTCTCTCTATCTGTCTCTTCGTCACTATGTGTGTCTGTCTATCTGCCCCCCTCTCTCTCTCTCTCCCTTTCTCTTTATATGTTTAGTCCTCCCTCTGTGTGTCTGTCTTTCCTTCTCTCTGTTTCTCTTTCTCGCTCTATCTCTTTCTGTCTCTTTCTGTCTGTCTCTTATCTTTCCCTTTATCTATTTCTCTATATCTTGCCGTCCCCCTCTCTTTCTTTCTCTCTGTCTCCCCTCTATCTATTTCTTTATCTATTTCTCCGTTATTTCTCAATCTTTTTCTTCTTTATTTCTCCAACGTTTTCTCCTTCAACCCCCCCCCCCCCCTCTCTCTCTCTCTCTCTCTCTCTCTCCCTCCCTCTCTCTCTCTCTCTATCTATCTCCCTTTCACCTCGCACCCCTCCCCCCCCCCCACATATTCGTAAATCATCGTAGGCAACATAATTGGATCTCATACAGTAACATAATTGCATCCATTATCAGCTGGAAAGTGATAAAAACAAGTGAATATATACAATACAAGTCTCTCCCTCTCTCCCCCTCTCTACATCACATTTCTCTCCCTCTCTTTCTCTCCTACTCCCTTTCATCTACTCATCTCGTCATTACTTTGATTGACAATAACCAAATTTAACTAAATGATATCCGGCTTTACATGTACTCTACATAAATTGTAAATTTTCATTGAGATTAACTTAAGTGTCGTAACTCGACATTATACATTTGAAATGACTATCTAAATCTGTAATTAGATTTCAAGATCTTGACCAATCCAGGCCAGAGAATATGTGTGTATCAGCAAATCAGAGCATAGCCACACCCCGCCCCCCCCCCCCCCCCCCCACTCAGTGTTATTTAGGGTACGCATATGCTCGTACCCTATTTTTGAAAGCACCCCCTATCTGAGGACTGCCAACATTTCCGAACCCCCCTTTCGCGGGCTTTTCGCGGGCTTTTCCTGCCTTGGAGACCCCCCTAAATCAGGAAAAATGCTCAATGTACCCCCCTAAATTCGGAATAATTTCTCAGGAGTTCAAAGAGATGAGAGAAAAAAAGAAAAACACCCCCTTTTTAAAGAAATCTCCGGGTGAAAAGTCAAATACACCCCTTTTTTTACAATTCTCGGGCCGGACTTTGTCGCACGAAAAGTACCCCTTTACCGGACATTTTGGCAACACGCATGCGGTCATTCCGACCTCTGAGTGGGGGGGCCGGGAGCCACACCATCATGCACTGCCCGCAACACCTTATTCAGCCAAATAATGGCAGTTTTATAGCACAACGCATATAATGATAAATAAAAGTCTAGAAATATATATCTATCGAACTTTCTTAGGTAAACAAAATACTTTCAGGTGTCGGTGGGGCGTTACAAAGCCTACTCTCAGTCACTTTTGTAATTTTCTTTTACATTGCACAAAGGAAAAACAAATAAGTCATCCGTGCTGCCAAGTGGGCAAGCATTTTGAATATCATAGGCGGTCAGTAGGAATGAGAGGTTGCGTTTTTTTGTTTTCTTTCGATTGGCCAGTTGCCGCATGCTCTTTGTATATTCTTTCTTTTTTGATGAGCATTGTATATCTCTGGTTGTCTCTTGTAAGCTGTTGTAATCTCTTACTACCAGCAATCGACAACATGTGTACATTTCACGTAATTAAAATGTTGTTATATGATCTATCATAATATATGTTTATACTATGTGATGTTTAATTTATAATGAAAAGGAGCAATAAAACATGAAATACAGTTTTCGTTTACTGATACACGCAGATGGATTTTATTGTCAAAAGTGACATTCTAATGAGGTTTCAAATATAATGTTAATATGTTGTTGTGAATCATTTACTGATACACAAAATCCATGGCCTAAATTGTCAAAGAGTGAAAATCTAACTGCCTAACGAGGAATCCAAGGCATTATTTTACTTTTTCTTGTGAGGGTAAGAGGTGTTTTAGAAGTGCCTTAACTACTCTGTAATAATTAATTCTACAATATTCGACTTAAATGATCAACGAGGTCTACTTGATACTAATTTGATTTAGTTAATAATATTCCAAAGTGTGAAATGTCGTTATTTTTTAGACCTAGTATATATATATACCTGCATTGTATGTTATCAACTGATATACCCAGACCAGCCCTTGTCATTCGTTAATTTTCTTTTATTTCCAACTCCTACATCTCAACAAAGCCTGTCTCCTTTAGACGTCTTCAATCTTATCAGCGACAAAAGTAAATTGAATTGTATGTTAAGTAGGAGGAAAAAGAGGGTTGATGATGAAAAGAAGCTTCAAGTACCACTTCACACCGCAATGTTTGTTTTCGAATTGCTGCTTTTATCCCCCTTCTTTCTTTAGGTGTCTGCTACTTATCAATAGTAGGCTACTTTTTGTCTCCCTTAAGCAAGTTTTGTTCGATTTTCCCATTCCTCCGGATAACACGTGCGAAAGGAAGATAATGATGATTGTGTCGTCTGCAGGGTAATTGAACTGTTTTACTCTGATGCCACGCATTAAAAAAAGGAGTCATCGTGTGTGTATGTCTCTCTCTATCTATCTATCTCCTTCTCGCTCACTCTCTCTCTCTCTCTCTCTCTCTCTCTCTCTCTCGATATAATTATATATAATTATATATATATATATATTCTATATAATTATATATATATATTCTATATAATTATATATATATATTCTATATAATTATATATATATATTCTATATAATTATATATATACTAGCTGGACCCGCGGAAATCCGCGGGATTCTAGAGGGGGGCGGGGGTGTAAATAGATATATAGAGACTGTCTAAATTAAAACCACCAAGAACTTTATTTGCCATTCAAGCCATTAAAAAAATATACTTGTTTAGGACCCGCGGAAATCCGCGGGATTCTAGAGGGGGGCGGGGGTGTAAATAGATATATAGAGACTGTCTAAATTAAAACCACCAAGAACTTTATTTGCCATTCAGGCCATTACAAAATATACATGTTTAGCGTCCCCGCCCGCTTCCTTTTTGGGGGCCGCCTCCAATTTTTTTTTTTTGATTTTTTTTTTTTTTTAGGGGCCGCCTCCTATTTTTTTTTTTGAAAGAAAAAAAAAATAAAAAGCACTGCTAAAATGTATTTCTGACTTTAAAAAAAAAAAAAAAAAATCTCGGCCGCCATCTTGAAAAATAGCCTGAATGTCAGGGAAAATGTACGGAGCGGCCATTTTGAAAAAAAAAAAAAAAAAAAGGGCCTCCTCCCATTTTTCTAAAAAACAGGACGCTTTAAGCATGTTTTTTTTTTAATTTGGCCTTATATTAAATTTAAAAAACAATCCAACTGTACCGGTAGTTATTCTTTAAGCCACTGGAACTGCGTAGAGTTCTGTAGAGTGGCGTACCGACTACGCAGAAATTAGGCTGCGTATTAATGGGAAAAAAAGTCCCTGCGTAGGTTATGCGTAGGCTGGCGTACGGGTTTGCTTATGGTTGCTTACTGTGTTGAAAGCTTTTACTGCTTTGTCAATCTGGCGTAGGGTAGCGTACTGTTGCGTAGGCATGTAGCGTAGTGTTGCGTAAAAAGACGTACTTTCTGCGTCAAGTTTCTATGCCTAAAGTACGCGAAAAAAATTAAACATGTTGAATTGTTTTTGTTCATCTTGCGTACCCCTTTCCGTCCCTCAGCATATAGTAACGTAGGCCAGCGTAGGTGGTACGCAACACTACGCAACTCTACGTATTGACCCACGCCAATTAGTGACCCGCAGGTGCCACAAATAAAGTATTAAAAAAAATGCTCATCTGACCCTAATTAAACGCCTCAAACCCCCAAGCTTTCGGGGGTTTATGGCCCTTTGAAACCCGTGGACCCCACGCCTATATTATATATACACTCAACTTGCTGCGATCTGATCTCTCCCCCCCCCCCCACTTTGAAGAACGTAACCCCCTGAGCTTTTGGGGGTTTATGGCCCCTTGAAACCCATAGACCCCACGCCTATATTATATATACACTCAACTCAGGACCCGCGGAAATCCGCGGAATTCTAGAGGGGGGCGCAGGCAAAAAATTAAGTTTTTCATTTCTGGGGCTCCATTTCAAATTTTCGGAAAATTTTCAGGGGCTACTTTTTCAACTTTTGGGGGTTCTTTTTTCTGGGGCTACTTTTTCATTAATTCATAAAAGGATAGGCCTACACTTTGTTGAGATTTGTTTAGTAGGCTAAGGTTTGAGGCTTCCTACATCCTACTTCATAATTGCCTATTTAAAAAAAAAAAAAAATTCTCTAGTTCAATAACTAAGTTTTCATGCATTGATTTGATGCAAGAATTGTAACATAATAATAGTTCCTAGATTGTGATTATTTCTGACCATGAATTTGGATAATCATTTTTCAAAGTAAAATTTTCATAAGAAAATCAGACAGTCGTTTAAAAACGTAGACATTAGTAATACTTTTACTAATTCTAAGCTCAGGTTTCGTAAATCTATTCACGAAACTATATTGAAATCGCGGCAATAATGATGCAAACCAACAGATAAAAATTTCAAAGTGTCAAATCTCTTCGACTCGAGCTCAGCTGAACTCACACACACTTCAGCTTAACTCCAGCAAGCTCGGACACCGGCGCTGCAGGCGTCGGACGCCTGCGGTGCCCGGTGCCGGTGTTGGAGCTTCCCGAGCACGCAGCTACACTGTGTGTTGAATGAAAGCAGCTGGCGACTGAACTGTCAGTCCATTGGTTTTCTTGTGAAAACTTTCCTTTAGAAAATGATAATCAAACTTGAGTATACATGGCCGTAATAATCACAAAATAAGCTTTGATTTCATACCTCCATTCACGAAAACTATATAAAAATCGCGGCAATCATGATGGAAATAGGTCTCTAAGTTTGGACGTCGACGGGAAGCCCCGTTCATCTCTTGTGCAGCTACTACATGCAAAGCACATCCTATAGAAAGATACCTAACACGGGGTAAGTCGTACCCATTCAGCGTGCATTTAATACGCAACTTCATGTGAGTGGATGGTCATCGGTCGTGTGTCTACGGATGTCATGTTGAATATCCATGAGGTATCTCTGTCGTCACGCATATCATGCATTATGCATGTCGCGTCTGTTTTCGCCCTGGACGTCGACACGGAGGAGGACCTCGGGCGGAGTATAGCCAATTCCACAGAGTTGACTCTCCCGCGGACGACGGCACCGATCACCGGTACCCCGAGGGGAGGGTTCAGGAGGAGATAGCTGCACCAACTTGGGTCGGCGATCTCATTAAAAAACAATAGAATACAAAGGCCGGCGGAGACGTCGCGCCCCCCGCGGAGCCTTAGCGTATTACTTATAGTGATATATTCTATATAATTATATAAATATATTCTATATAATTATATATATATTCTATAATCACCGGTGAAAGACAGGCAGAGGAAAGGGGGTAAACATAAAGGGTTGGTCAGGAGGCTGGAAATATTGGGGTATATGATATCGTTCATTCTATTTTATTCTTTTTTTCTAATTTGTGTCCCGTCTTATAAAGAACTGCGATTGATTCTAATCGATCTTAAGTACAAATACAAACGTACAATTTACTATCTCGTAAGTATACTGCACAGAGTTGCCATTGATATGAATCACAATTTTAAGTTGCAATTTATGATGGTCAATCGCAACTATTTATAAGACGGGACACATTTCTTGTGTAAAACAAATTAAAATAATGTTCAGAGCACCTGTCATTTCCGCTATCGAGAAAAGTTGACTTTGATATAATTTGGGTGCGAAAATGCCGATTTGATGTCTTATATCAAGAAGAGAAAAAGTAATGAAGCAATGAAAGTGTGATTTTGATTTGTAATGATTATGTCTTATAATGACTTATTAATTTTCTTTTTTGTTTTTAATCGATAATCTTATATTTCGACCATTTTGAAGTTGTAAACATTGGCAATTAGTCCCTGGATTACTATTTTGCATTGTTAATAAACCATATTGAATTAAATTCAATTGAAAAAGAAAGACCTATCTACGAAGGGTATCTTGAAAACAGGTTAGAATTGTTTCCAAGTTACCGAGAGTCGGAACTATTATTATTATTATAATAACTAACACCCAAAAAAACATACGACATGTATATTACTTCTTACATAAAATGGTGACGAGGATCCTTGCCATTCAATACATCACTGACTGACAAGATTACTTTCTAGACAATGCTAATGACCGGTCACTAGTCTGGTCACATGTCCACTCTCAACCAATCATTTGATTATGATCTACGTCTTCTTGAAATAATTTAAAATACTTTTTGTGGCTATTTATGTTATATTTTCAATACATTAATGAATCTGACGACCTTCATTATATTATCTCCAATAATTTTTAAATCAAAATATAGTAATTCCGAAATTAAGTAATTTACAGATCAATACTTTTCCATACAGGCCAGCTAATTTTTTACTTAAGACATACAAGGGCCGTGTGCCGCTCTAATGTGTCACTTTTTCACACACAAAAGATGGGTCCAATTTTTTAACAAAAATATCCCTAAACATGGGTCCTTTTTATTGCGAAAAATGGGCTTTACTTCGAAAAAAATCCCCCCCCAAATGGCCCTTAAAAATGGATAGGAGTTTCGAGGCTTCAGTGGCACCCCCCCCCCCCCCCTTCCCCGGGATATCGAAGCATAAAATACGATCTGATGTTCAATTTCTCAGGAGGATTACCTGTCCATATATTTCTTTTAGTATGCTTAGCTTATTCAAAGTCGAATATGTGTAGGATGAATATAAATTGAAATTCGAATGACAAAATTTTGAACTAACATTCATGTAGCCTTCTCAGTCCTTCATTTATTTATCTATATTTCAATGTAAAAAAAAATGTTTCCTTTCTTTGTATTTTTTTCCATAGACGTTCGTGAACTGGAGCGAAAATCAACTCACATTGGAAGTATGTATATATTGACATCAATGTGTAGATCTATCACTTTTGATAAATATAACACTATTTTTGCGTTTGTCTCACATTATGTTACCTTTAAAAGAGGTTGATATTAATACAAATTATTGTTCAAGAGTTCAAAAGCAAATTAGAAGGATATATCATACTCTCTAAGCGTCAAAGAAATTGTCAGTGGGACATTGCATACATTCGGTTCTTCTGCCTAGGACCTCCTCCCCCCCCCCCCCACCCCCCCCCCCCCTTTCCTTTCGAAACAAATTTACCAATCAAATCACATTATGTGGATGTCAGAACTTCTTCTTCTTCTCTATTAACTCTTCATGTTATTAGCCTATACATTAAATTGCCATCTCGGGTTATCCGTATCCCCATCAGCGATAACACCACAACAACGCAACCCTAAAATGCCCCCTTCCTCGTCCAAATCAAAGGCGCACTTTACGTTTCCTTCGGTTTTTAATTAGCTATGTGTTTGGGAACAACCTCCTTTCTCCACTCTTCTCACAAATTCACAATAATCCTCTATTTTTCCGAATCGCGCTTTTCAGTCTCGAAACGAGAGTATTACCGAGAGTATACAAAATACCGGGACCGTATAACGAGATGTTTTAAAGGAGTCTATTCATCGGTACAAACACAAGATGGTGCCGACATGAAAGTGAATAAGATGCGCTTCTTTGAGGTACAAAACAAAACTAGAGGTGAAGGACTATAGCCAGCTAGTATCTTGCCCCGAGGACTGGTAGCGGTACGATGCCTTACATAATTTAGGTTAAAAAGAGAGAATAGAAAACGGAATTTAAGTAATATTGGACAGTTGAAGTACTGTGGTACATTGGTGAAAACTCTTGACTCTCATGCGAGAGTTCTTGGATTAGAGATCCTAGCTCGGTGCATAGATTTCTGAACATGGTGGTTTGCCTACTTCTCGACCCGAATGTAATATGTAAGGGTGGGATAGTGAAAACAGGGCAATCTTGAAGAGCATCAATAAAACTGTAAATCACTTAAAAAATTGGTTCAGAAAACATTTTTGCATTACTCTCATATTTATTTCATCACATTGTTGTAAAATTGCTTAAATTCTTTTATCAATTTGTCTTAAATGACAGAAAAACTCGTATTTTCGTTAAAAAAACAATAAAATATAGTGTTGGAAATGGGGAAATTCTTAAATCTTACATGTCATAACTACAAGCGGGCGTGATATTAATTTATAAGGAATTCGATATTCATTAATCGAGTCAACTAAGATTGGAGGTATTGGTAGGCCTATATTGATTTCATCTAGTGTAGACCTATCACTTTTAATAAAAACTGTTTTCTTTCTCATATTATTTTACCCAAAGTGAAAGAAACGTAGCGCAGATTAAAACATAATTATAGCATACGGAACGATAGATTAACCGTGTCAAAATATAAAGGAAAAGTAAGTCATGCCTCACTTACGTACTCTTTCTCCCCCTCCGTCCTCTCAAAGTTTTGTTTTTATTCTAGTTTGGGTGATCTTGTGCAGACAAAGGTGGAAAATGCGCCTCCCGACCGTTGAAGCTTCAAAAATACTTCCTTTCATTATTTGCTTGAACAGTTCTCAATATCACATTTTAACTCTCGACTGAAAATTGTTTCCCTTCCTTTTTCGTCGAAGCTACAAAATGCACTTTTTTGTGTGCTTTGATACTTCTTTAAATCTCATTTTAACTCACAATGTAACAACTAGTCTAGGAGTTTGACTTGTTGAGAAATTTCAACATAACAAGGACGGTGTTCATCTCGAATGTTGTACCTCCTTTTCTCGTCGATGTATAACGAAACATTATATGCAAGGACGTTAAACACTTTGAGCAGAAGAAATTGGAAAGGAGCTATATGAATAACAGTCAATATATTTTCTTTTACTATTAGTACCTTTATCATCATCATCATCATCTTTTTCATCATCATCATCATATTTTTGCATTCTATGTTTAATTTTTTTAATGGATTTCAATTGCTTTCAAATGATAAATTTTGTCTATATAAAGAAAATGCTGGAAGTCTGAGACCCTTTTCCCCTCTTCGATTTGCGTTGATCTCATGCATCCCCCCCCCCCTTCCCCCTCCAAATGTACAACTCTATCATCCATGAAATAAGATCACATTATAAAAAAAATCCTTGATATAAATCAGCTTGTTGATGCATCTGATACCTTAGAAAATCCACGAGGAAACATTCGAATCTTTTCAATATACTCTCATTATATACACCGGACAAAAGTGGCTGCAGTTGCAAAGGAGTTAGTTACAACAAAATTGTCGACCTGCTTTCTTTACACTTTTGTATATCAACAAAGCAAGTCCTTCAATAATTAGGGGGAACCGACCTTGATTTGTTTGTATTATCTGTTTCTTGTGTATGTCAGATATATAAAAGTTCTTTTCTTTTTTAAATATCTTTTCTCTTTATTTTCATGCATAATTTAGATCGCCTATCTCGAATACCGGTACCCTCAATATGCTTGTAAACTGAAGGTAATCTTGCATTCTCGCGATGAGGGGAAACAGAATAATCTACATAGACAAAAAAAACATCATAGAGATTTTCAAACTGCAAATATAATACGATCATGACGATAGTGTTCAAGTGATTTTGGGAGAAAATATAGTTGAGAAGTTAACATCGCGAAAAAAATGAGTTAGATGGGAATGTGTGTTAGTTGCAAATGTGAGTTATGAGTTTCAGTTAATCTAATTCCGGCAAACAGAGGGTTTTCGATAGTTATATATTATGCAGGTCTAATATCTTAGTCACACCGATACCAGACGGACTACAGACCGAACAAATTATGACATTACCGACAATGGCAATAATAAAGAATCGGTCGGTTTGGAGTCGGTTTGGGATATGACTGATGTCACTATGAACATGAGGGACAAAGAAAGAGGACAAAATATACAGTTCCTCATTCTACCCTCAACAATTGCTGTGGTAGACAAAAGAACAACCCTTCACTGTTACTATGTAAAAAAAAAAGTGTAGAACAGGTGAATATGCATGTGACACCTGTACTGTTCTACACATTTTTACATAATAGCAGGGAAGGGATGTTCCTTTGTCTATATACCTGAGGAACTGTATATTTTGTCCTCTTTCTTTGTCCGTCATGTTCATAGTGATATATCTTACATGTCGCATGCTACACACAAATGAGGCATTCCGATTTCGGAGCGTCCAATGTGTTGTCGGTTTGATATCGGTCTCGTTGGTGTGACTCGAGTTTCGGTCACACCGCGCCCAAAGTCACTAAAAAGTTATACATTCCTGACCATCAGGTAATGTAAAAGTTTGGTTTCGGTTTGCCGTCGGTCTGACGTCTGACGTCGTTCTTGATGGGATGACTGAGGTATGAGTCACACTGCAAAACCGACGCCAACCCCGACTTGAAACCAACCGATTCTCGACCATTTTGGTTTGATCTGGTGACAGGCTCTTTGGTGTGATTGGGGCATAATGCATGATAAACTGCAGTCAGTGTCTTTGACGAAATAGGGATTGAATACCATGACTCTCCCCCGATGGTATAGCGCGTGTGCAAGCAGTCAGAACAACTATCTCCGTGTGACAATTTCAACACAAATACAATTTCTGAAAGGTATTCAAGGTGCTCATTGACGTTAGGACTAGAAAGATTACACGTGGGTATTAGGCATTTAAATCAAAGCTTCCGTTTCAATAGGCCTATTTGACTAGACCGGTCTAAAACGATCGTACAGAATGATGTAGGCGAATTGTTTCGTTTTATATGCGTATGTACTTGTTTTTTACTGCGATTTGCAGGTATTTTTCATTGCATTTGCATCCCTTGGTATTTTCCAGGTAAACGGTGATGGCAGAAAATGTATATCTTACAATCTCAATATTGTCGGAATAGCCTTACATACAAAATGTTTCGTTGCATCACTCTTTCTAAATTCTTTCTTCAATAAGCTTTTACTTAACAGTCTAGGGGCCGGTATAGAACCATTCTTCAAGTGTATACACGTGTTCTTCTAAGTACTAATTAAGTACGTGGTATAGGCTTATCATCGAAAATTGAATCTTGAAGGGGGTTACACCATATTTACATCGAAATAACCATGATTCGTATACAAGTGGATTAATCGGGCTACAAAACAAATAAATTGACCAATTATAATGTATGATGAGCAGTAACTTTCGTAGGATTTCTAAAGGAGAAGGGAGCACAATATCTTACTTACTTAACTTATTTTCTGACAAGCAAAAATTAAATAATTAAAAGAAATTGCACATTGTTGGACCTGTGTGGTGTGATGAAGGCATGCTACTTTGCTTTCAAGGGCGGGGAGGGGGCACAGAGCGGTTGCGCCCCCTAGATCCGGCAGTGCCCCCTCCCCCAATCCCGGCCCTACTTCTTGCTCGCTTGGTATCTCTGACATTTGTTACAGCATACTGGTACTTTTTACCAGTCAGCCTATTGAATGGATCTATGTACACGATGTAGATGATGTATCCCTCTGCCTCTGTTACGACCGTTTTTTTCCTCCAGTCAATATCCCACATTTTTTGTGCCATTTCTTCTCATAGACTTCATAAAATAACAACACACACTTCTTCATAGTTACGAATGGATTACTATATTCTTTTAGTTTTCCTTCTGTGTCCATTACGTCGGAGAGAATTGATAAACTCTTGATTAAGTGATAATTAAAAATCTAAAAGGAATTTTCCCCAAAAAAATGCGGTGTTCATGAACAAACTCATCATCGAATATTTTGATTCCACCGCGTTATATGATTGAAAGATGGCGTTTAGTTCTGGAGAAGAAAAAAAAAGTCTTCATTGATTTTTGAGCTTTCTCATTGGTTGTGTGTCAGTTTAAGGGAAGAAACATCCCCTGAAAAGGAATGCTCTTCGAAAACCTTCATTCGACTAGAAATAGCTAAAAGTCTTGGACTAAATGTTCATATGTGTATAGGTCCATTGCATATTATTTCAGCAAGATTGAATCTGATTAAGTACATTTTTTTTTCGTTTTGATCATTACAAAAGCTCACAGTTTTTACATCAGTTCTTATGTAATGTATATGCTACATAATCAACCCTTATATTGGCGTCCAGAGAGTTTCCTTTTTTACAATGTAATCACACGACCAGTTCTCAACTTTATCTTTGAATTAAGTTGTGCATTTTTATTTTTCACTTGAATTAGGACTTTGGGTTTTTATTTTTATTTTTATTTGTTTGTTTGGTGAATGATAACAAAATAACCAATCGTCTGTTAGTTAGTTTGTTGCTTTGCATGTTAGATTTTTCTTGTTCTATTTTTCATGGGAATTCTTCAAACGATTCCGAAAATACACGTTGCATGTTAGTTTTTAAGATGTATCACTGGTATCACCATACAGTACTGTCAAATTCAGTTCGAAGTTGTAAGATTTATTGCAAATCACTGAAGAAAATAACACATATATAAAATAAAAACGTCAGCTGCGCTCTCAGTAAATAAATCACTTGATATGTTTCGATTGCTTTGTTATGTATGATAAACAAGAAACATATGCGGACAGTAGCTCAATGTCTCTTACACCAATGGCAGTGATATACATTGAGATTTAAATCTTTTGGTAAACTATTTGTAATTATATATAGTTATTCTCTTTGAGTTGTTTCATCCATCCCATATTCGCGAGTGAACGAGAAGGTGTGTGCGTAGTATAGGTCCATGGTGTGTGTGGGCAAGATTCGTCACCCCCCCCCCCCCCCCCCCCCTCGCGAAAATGTGCCTGTATATGGTTGTAGTCATATACGTTTTCAAAAATGGTGGAAACATTTCGAAGCAAATATAAAAGAAAACTCTGTGAACTGCATTAACCAATTATAAGTAGGTCATAAGTGTGCAAAAGATTATTATCTGGACTGATGCACAATATTATCTGTATACTGAAGTGTTTTAAGTTCAGTGCTATAATAACTATCTGCCATTATGATAGAAATCGTATAATATAAATGCGTAAAGAAATTGTTCTAGAAAAAGCCAAATGGAAAAGTTATTGATCATAACTCCCCGGTAGTTTTACCCTTTTAGAAATCACTTTCGATGTTGGTTCATGAAGATATATAAAAGGCAAAAGATTTTCTCCGTTATAAAATAAAGATATAGTACAGAACCATTACACGGAAAATGCCAAATGCAAAAAATATTTTTACAACGAACTTCTGATTTCGACACATTTTAGAATAATTATCACTTTAAAAATATTGGGTAAAATTGCTCAAAATTACAACACATTTGAAGCAATTTCATGCCCCATTGTGAATATTTTGCTCAATCACGATCACCTTTTCAAATGAAAAAAAACATGCCCGACTCGGGCCTATAATTGCCCGAAAATCGTTTGTATACATAATTACCAACAAGTTGGACACTTCTTACCCATTCGTTTTTTGTTTACAGATTGGAAAAGTGCTGCGAAAATGTTCACTTACCGGATATTAAGTCATTCCAGTCATCCCAGTTTGCATGAACAGGGTTACACGTATTCACAGGTGAGTGTCCCATATGTACATGTCTGAATAAGCATTTCTTCGTAAAAAATAGCATTTGTCAATTTCTTATAATTTCATCCTTAGAGAGGCACTTTTCAAGAAAACTTTTCAACTGGAAGACAAAAACAGGCAATCATGTTAGCGCTGTGTAATAAAAGCATGTCCGTCCGAAGTCCCTGTCACGTCTGTGTAACACTGATGGACTGCATGCGTGCGCTACTCGACTTCGAGCAAAGTGAATGCCCCCCTCGAATCTTCGCGAAAGAGGGATCATACCCCCTTTTCTCTTTTCGTTAACCCAAATCCCACCAGTGAAACTGGTCAACACGGTGTTCTTAATAATACCATAGCTATACAAACTTACGCTGAACAGCAGTGACTCGCGCAGATGAAGTGAAGGGGTGTATTGGTGTTACCACCCTTACCCCCCCCCCCCCCCCCCTGCCCAATGAAATAAATTGCTAGGTGAATCTGTTGTAGCTGTCCGAAAAAAAATCAACCTAGCTTTGTTGGAAAATGTACAAATTGAAGTTTCTTCTTTTGCTTGTTTCGAAAGCTTCGGAAAATCTGTTCGGCAAACTTGAATGACGTATACTTTTTTAATTCCCAACACAGTTTTTGCTTTTGGGGTACTCGCCTCCTCATTTAATTTTACTTCGCTGTTTCTTAATAAGCCTGCTAGACACATCGAACGGATCGCTTGAATGAAATTAGCATGAAATACAATGCATTTTATTCGCCTCAAACTTGTTAGGAAAACTGATCCGGTACCTTACCCACCACCACCACCACCCCCTCCCCCCCCCCCCCCCCCTCCCCCTCTCCCATGACAAAATATGTCCGGAGCCGCACCTTGATTAGACATCATGTTTCGAATCCGACAAGAGGGAGGGGGCGGAGCTACCTGACACAACAGAGAATGTCGTAATAAAAGAGTCATGAATAGATGTTTATTCTCGTCTGTACAACATGTCACACTTCGTTCAGTCGGAAAAAGAAAGCTTCAGACATTTGCGGTCGGTCGCGAGATTTTTCGGGGGCCCCGGAGCACTCCAGCATGCCGAGGGTAGCGATTGTTTTTCGGACATACATGTATTAATAGATAGAAAATAAAGTGGAGCTGGTATGGGCAGGGTAAATGAGGGAACATACTCTCAATCAAAATTAAAGGGAAAAATGGAAAGAAGAAACTCAGGGGGGGGGTACTCGCTTCAATACGGTAAACGAGGATGTGGCGCTTTAAGAAAACAAATTCCTAAACATAGGGTATGACTTTGTATTGGAATATCCTTGAAATTGGCCCCACATTATGTATTCTTTTATCAATATTTGTTTTCAAACACATTTTTGGCGGGAAAATCTTTGCAGAACTATGTCTTAAATGACATCCTCTTTCACAATTATGATACAATTCAAGTGAAATGTTGCAACCAAATGTTTGGACTTTAGAGGGGCTTTAAACAAAATGAGGGGAAAGAGAACGTGAGAAGAATAGGATACTACTCCTCCACCCCCCCCCCCCCCCTCGTTGTCGATGACCATGGAAATGAAGTTAAAGGGACCCTTAAAGGTACTATGTCCCATTTGCAGGCCAAACAAATGAAAAGGTTAAATTCGAACGGCATTTGAAAGATAATAATAATTTAGAACTTCCCTGGGAAAATAACGACTATTAGTTGTCAAATCGACTTAGGAGCTATAGAGCCAGTAAGTAATAGTCTGATTTTCGATACCGAATGGTCGTACGTTTTATGCTGCGCAAAGATTCAATCAGTTTAATTGTGGCCATTACAAGAAGTGAGTTATGCTCATGTACCCTTTACAGCTCATTTTATGTATGTTATTACCAAAGAAGAAAAAAAAGCCAGTCAGTCACTCAATAGTGTCTGACAGTGAAGTCTAGCAAGTAAACAGGTTACCTTGCGTAATTTGAATATTAGGACACTGCTAACGTTTACATTTCACAGATAGGACATACATGACATATTCATAATTCCTGCAAAGTTCTACAGAATTTGATGTTGGCTGCAAAAAGGACATAGTATCTTTAATGCAGTAGTCTGATTTACTGAGATGTGTATCATAAATCATAAGAATGCTCGGGTAGGATTATGTGATAAATGTATATTCCTTTGACGAAATACAAGCTCGCACTTCTAGAAACACAACTAAAATGATGCTAATTCAGAGTACACCAAATAATTTAGAACCACATTATATTTTGTCAAAAGTGATTTATATGTGCAGGTCCGACCAACTGCAATCAGCTATCCGAACCCATGCGTTTCATTGATAACTTAAAGACTTTCAAACAGTAAGAAGAAACACTATTCAAATTTGTTTTCAGTCTCCTTAATTAATCAACAAGTGTGTGTCATTTGACTATGTTTAAACATTTTGATTTTGCACGTTATTTTTCATGTAATTTTTTTTAATAATTTTTCATGTACTTTTTCTTTGTTTACGAATGTAAAAGAGAGCCCTGAAAATGTTGCTGTCCATACGATGTCATGCGATGCGTCATATTTCGTGGCATTCCAAGAACGCTCGTTATATGAATGGGATATCTGATCTGAATAATTAATAAAACACAAACGCAATGATATCAAGTAGTAGATAAAACCATAACAGGGGAGGACGAGGAAGAAGATTTATTTAACAAAAGAAATTACGGTTGAATTCATTCCTAGGGCAACAAGATATGATCACTTCTAATGTAAGTGCAACACTTCAAAATGTGTGTATTGTTTTGTTAGATCTTTAGATATTTTCATTATTAGATCATTATTTTCAACGTCAGGGGTACTCGTTTTTTTCTTAGTCCACAAGAAGAGTTACAGTCGCGGTTTTGAACCGGGGACCTCTGAAACAGGAGTTCCGTGTCAGAACCATTGACCTAAAGTCTATCTTGCTCTCTCTCTCTCTCTCTCTCTCTCTCTCTCTCTCTCTCTCTCTCTCTCTCTCTCTCTCGCTCTCCAAGCTAGCTGAGCCTTCTGTCGTGTTCAGGAATTCGACTAATCAAAAGGGGTATAAAAAATATATAACGCAACCATCGCGATGGTGAATAATAAAGCATTGACGTCACAATTGTACATTATCTTTGGCTAAGTCTTTGATTGCCCCGGTTTCTTCTCTTTATGAACAATGGTAGATGTGGTATCCATTCAAGACGAAAGCCAATAAAATGCATAGATGTTGGCACTAATGAAAACAACATATACAAACTAGCCTCCGGATAGTTGCGAGCTCGACTTGTCGGGGGAAAGTCGAAAGAGAGAGAGAGAGAGAGAGCGAGAGAGAGAGAGAGAGGGGGGGAGGGGGAGGGAGAGATGACATTCACGACAATGGTGTAATCAAATAAAGAATTGCCGAGAGGAAAATGGCAGTCTGACAATGGATAGGATAAGCTAGTTGTATGTAAGAGAGAGAGGGGAGAATGAGGGGGTGGGCAGAAAGAGAGAAGGAGAGAAAAAATGGAACAAAGTTATATGAGATAAAGGAATAACAGTGGGAAATGGATGGGGAGATGGGTTGGATGAAGGAGAGAGGGGGAGAGAAGAGAGAGAGAGGGGAGAGGTGGGGGTATAGCGAGAAGGACTAGAGAGAGACAATAATCGATCCTAAAATGGAACATGAAAAAGCAGCATGCGAGAGTAATATGAGTTAGCCAAATTTACAGCTAGGCTTTCACTGCTATAATTGTAATGCAAGACCTTTGAACAAAATTAGAGAAAAATTATCAGAGGGAAAACCTGTGAATATTTTATAGTGTGCAAACTGAAAAAAACAAAATATCTGCAATATGTTGTATTAGAGGGTTGCAAAATATATAGTACTTTGCACAATAATGACATTACTACGTGTCAGTGTGTTCGTGAACAGATATAGCCTACTGTCCTCGTCCTCTCCCTATTTTTAGCGTCTCCCCGTTCTACGGAATTATTTTACTAAATCAGTTTCAATAGGAAAAATCATTCTGTCCCCGTGCTCCTTTTTTTAATGTCTAATCTCGATTACCGTTTGTTTCCCTAGGGAAAGTAGTTTGGACGTCATCAATTCTAATAAATCTGAATGATAGGATTCGTGGAGATGGTCCTATTATTTTCACCAATTGACCAGTTTCTCATTGAAGCCTCTTTTTGTTATTTAAGCAGTTTCAATTTATAATGAAAAAGAGTGAAATAATCTCTTTGTTTAAAAATTGACTTTGTTCCAACAAAGATTCGTTTCTGAGTTACATTTAATTCAAATAATCACTTAGACGATTTCATGATTGTTCAATGTCTATTATATATGAATCCCACGAGGGACATTTATCCGTTACAACTAAAACTTTTTCTTAAGATGGTTTTATAAACGTTTAAGTTTCATGACGAAATCCATTCAGTTTATGCCTTAACACGTATTTTAGCAATCTAAATTTAGAATGTTTTGCATCAGTTGTGATAGAACAAAATACATTAAGAAACCGGTAAACTGTTACCATATTTACAGTTACAATAGGTTGGGGTTATTTTTAGCAAATGTCGACAATTATTTCTTTAAAACCAATTAAGGCATAAGCCAAAGTTTTAAAACTGTCATTTAAATGTGCATGACGAAAGCATTTTTCAGGTCTACATTCTCCTAGCTTGGCGAGATACCGGGAAAGGCCATTTGTAATGAGCTCATTCTTATGGGTAATCAAATCAAAACATACCGTGTAATTTTCACCATTTAACATAAACTTGACTGTCCTTAATTTAAAAGCCATGATTACTTAATTTTCATGTATAAACTTACGAAACAAGTCGATCACAAGAAAGTGCGAGTTAATTATTTTGATTTTCGGCTATAAATAGACTAACTTTTCAATCATTGTTGCTGTCTGATATTTCATTTCACCGCAAGATTTATATCGTAAAAGAAAGAAAGCATATATGGCCTATATGAAATGAGGGGAGTATCACTTAAGATGAAAGAAATTGTATTTATAAAGAATGATATTGGGCATTATAGGCTGAAGGCTTAATGGGCCTTTGTATGAGATTATGGAACGTGTCAGTGGAAAATTGATGCAAAGAAGGTATAGTATTTGAAATAGCTGGACAAAATAATGTTTACTCATGATTCAAAATTAAGTGGAAAAGGAAAAATGGATGAGAAGAGGAATTAATAGAGAAAAAAGCACATTCTGTTTTCATAATTAACATGATATTGATGATGAGGAAGATGATAACGGTAATAGATTGAGAAAAATATGAAAAAGAGGAGAGAAAGAAAAAGAAGAAGAAGAAGGAAAAGGAGAAGTAGCCGAGAAAAGGAGGAGGAGCTATAATATAGGCC
>JAVYIG010003680.1:0-36056 GCA_035222895.1 Strongylocentrotus droebachiensis
TGTTGTTAATTAAGGTGGCAGATCAATGATTTTTGTCCACATGGGACACAAGTTTGTGTAAAAAGAATTAAAACAACCCACAAAAAAGGGGGGCATTATAAACTTTATTGGGGTGGACCGGGGTCTCATCTGTATGAAAAATGGGCTCTTTCTGCGCTACTTTGTTGCTTTACTGAAATTGAAGAAGGTCCGGTGTTAAAGTGCATAGAGAGTTCACTCCGGAATTACAGACATACATCACTAAATTCATTCACGGCGGCTGATCTATTCAACCACAAACACGTCTGTCATTCTCACAGATTTTGTTCTTTCTTCTCTTTTATATTTTCTCTTTCAGCCTTTTTACAGGTGTAGACAACACAAATGCTTACCAAATTTATCTTTTAATAGCGCTTTTAATCTCATGATCATTATTTTTTACATTCATTTCTTTCTTATCACTCTTTCTGAAACCCACTTTAGAGCCCCTAAACCTGGTTCCTTTTCATAAAAGGATAAGCACCTTTTAAAAGGTACCAAATGTCACCAAAAAGCTTGACATTCTGAACAATTAATAGCGAATGGTTTACCAGACTCCTCAAACACAAGTATTAATACCCATCAAAACATAATAATCAATGCTTTCTAAATAGATACCCCCCCCCTTATAGATCCGCCCCTGAATTGATGTAAGGATTGCCTTTTGCAGCACAATGGCTTTGCAGAAATAATCGTTTCTGGTCGTGATTAGCGGAGTGACAACCTTTTTAACACTGGAATAGATTAAACTTGCTCTGGAAACAGTTAAATAATCTTGCAGTCTTTGGTATATATATCCCATAATAAATGCAGTGTAGCACGGTGATGTAATCAATTTTGTGTGGCATATACACAGTTAATATTTTCTTTCCCTTTTTTTTTATTACCACTACCAAATTAGTACATAGTTAAAACATATCAGTCATATTATTTATATCAATACAGTGTATATCAGTTGACAAATGTCATAACATAACTTTCTGTTAAATATTACTCAAAGGTTTCGATTGCCATAGTACAAGAAAAGTAAATGTAGCATTCATCTTTCTTTAAATACAATCTTTTTCCAAATAGTGGCTAATAAATAATTGCATATCCATGTAAAAACCACATTTTAAACATTGCATTCTGCAATACTTTCAATCAAAACTAAACAGTCATTGATAAATTCATTTTGTTTAATTGCTCAACCATAAAATGTATGTTGCATAATATAAGCTCATGGAAGTGTTATGGATTTATATTTTGAGTTACATGTACATGTATATAACTCTTTTAAATCAAATAACAATGTAAGTATTGCACATTAAGTAAAACAGCAGTCACGGACAAAATTAAAGAATGGAAGATAAAGAGATACAAAAGAAGTAAAACAGAGAGTTACATAACAAGAAAAGTAGATTGAGAGAAAATGAAAGAGAGATAATTGGAAGACAAGAGAAGGAAGTATAAATGGAGAGAGGATAGAGATAGAAACAGGAGCATTAAAATGACTATGAACAACCTTTAAAGCGGGACTGCACTACTTGTAGCTACTTGCGCCCTCTATATAGCAAATAATGTCTAATCGGTACAAGTTGGTCCCCATGATGTCCTTTTTCTATTGTTAAGTGAGAGCTGATTTGATAAGATAACCACCTGTCAGTGACCATGCAGGGAGGTCTAATCCATCCTCTCCAAACTAGTTCATACAGGCTTAAAGAGTCAAAGTTATTGACAGACTTTAAAAACAGATAATTGCAAGAATTATTTGTAAATTCAGCAAATTCAAGGTTATTTAGCGATACAAAACAATGCAATAACAAAGAGTACTGTCTCATCTCTAACAAGATATATAATTCTTACTCTGTACATGAACTTGTATGCTACAAAGATCAGCCTGATTATATAACTTTTGTATAGAGTATATATTCTCTCATGTAAACGTAGCTTGTGGGAAAAGCATAAACCATTCACAGCCTGAATACATCAACAGCAATAGCAGCAATAAAACAAAAAATTGAAAAGGTAAGCACGAATAGAAGTACATTTAATGTCACCTGATCTTCAATGCTCATACACTTAAAAAGCCCAAACAGAGTTTATTCCTCATATTCAGGGGTATCCAACAAATGTTGATATCCTTGACTGTTTTGAAGAAAGACAATATAAGTACATATATATATATTAAAAAGGCAGTGATGGAGCATATATATGTTAATAAATAGATTTTTTGCAAGTGCACTGGCTTCTTCTACTCTCATCAAACAATCCTCTCATTTAAGCATATTGCCAGCCTTACTACTGTGATAAAGCCGAAGAGAACATCACTTGAAATCTAAAGGTTCAATTTTCAGCACATGCCTCAAATATCAACACAAGTTCCATTTCAAATCACATAAAGGAGTCAGCAAATTGCACATATTTTCTTTGTGCCAATAACTGTAAGTTTTGCACTAAAATTATTACCAAAGAGCAGATTACAAAATGAAATTTTGAGTACCGGTATTTTTTTTAAAAGGGAAATGTTCTAATTCATATAAGTAAAGAGGATCTGAATGATAATATTTATTTAACTGAAAAACCACCATATAATTTTTAATATTCACAAGTTACATATTAGACAAAGTTTTCCAATGCTATATTCAAGCTTACCCTGTATGCAAATAAGAGAAAACAAAAATTCTGTTTGAAAGACAAGATTCAGTACCAAGAAAAACATAAATTCCTGATGACAAGTTTTTTTGTTTTTGTTGTCATGGTAAATAAAATTAGAGTACACTAAACAAACATTGAGCATTTTAATCGGCAAATTTACACAACTTCCTTTCTGACCTTTCTTTGTACATAAATCCAATCCATCATTATCAACATATACCAATAAATGTGAATTACCCAAGGTGTACATTCACCATCAAAATATGTAAATGTAACTGTTCACGATCATACAAAACAAATGGGTAATTTCTTCATTTGTTTTTGTCCGCAGACTGTGACAGTAAACAAAAGGGGTCTTTTATGTGAAATATCCCAATAATAATCAAGCATAGGTCGTTCATATTTACAATTTAGATATTAAAAGTACACCAGGGGAATGTTTCACAAAGATCCAAAGTCGTAGTTATCTCTAAGTTGCACTTAAACATTATGGAGAACCATTTGTAGCCTTAAAATGAAATATATTCAAAAGCAAATATTAAAGTATTTTAGACTTTTCATAAATTCCACATCAAGAACATGAATTCTCCTTGATGATAGAAAATACGACTGACTTGAATCGACATTTCATGTCTTTTAAAATAACGTTTACAAAATATTTTCAAGATGCTAACGGTTTTCCATAATTGTTAAGTCCAACTTAGGATCTTTGTGAAACACCCCCCTGTATGTGTACTTATTTTCGTTCTCAAGGTGTGCCTAAATTATACCTTACATTCCTTGGTATTTTACGAAGGAGCCTCTTTGAAAAGATATAAATAGTTGCAACTCACAATCTACATTTTACTTGGCTAATGAAAATCTGGTAATTGTGTACAAATCTTAAGGGAGAGCATCGCGCAAAGCTGGACAGCTGGTGGAAACAGGGTACGGTCACTTTGGTCATAGAGCATCAGTATTATCTTCATTCACCAGCTTATCATACTTCCCGTCGGCACTTCCTTTCCCGTCTGGCGTCCTGTAACTGAGCAGCGCCCCCAGGAGAAATATCAGTCCACCCACTTTGGCCAGGAGGGTGATGAAGAAGAAGACCAGGGACAGCTCCGAGTTCTGGTATAGCCAGCAGGTCCTGGACCCATCGCAGGAATCCTCCCACAGCAAGCAGGACTTGTCAATAAGAAGACCAAGAACAACGGGTCCTGGGATAGTTCCTACGGTGCAATGTGAAGGAGTAAAAATGAGAAATGCCTTTCTTAATCATTTTTCTATTTGATAAGCCTCACATGGACACTGCAAGAGGAGGTTGGACCACTCCCCCTCCCGCCTCCCCCTCCCGCCTCCCCCTTCTATCCCTTTAAGATATATTTTTTAAACCTAAAGCACAACAAAAGTTAAGACCTATTTCAGCCTTTCTTTTTCAAAATTTGTTAAACAACTGTTGACCAATTTTACATTTTAGAACAGTTTGTCATCTTTTGCTCAATGGCAATTTTTAGTGATTTTGAGATTTCTTTAATCTGCGATCCCCATCTACCTTTCAAGGTCACATGTTAATATCATGAAGTTAAGCATGTTTCACAAAGAAAAATGTCTTGTGAGAACATGCTAAAAGCTCTTGTATTAGTTTAGTTTATCAAATCCTACATGCATGTAAGGCTGTATATTGTCTTGTGGGAAGATGCAAAAACACTCCTTGTATCAGTGGAGTCAATAATAAACCGGGGTATCTTTTTTATAGTGCACACATCCAACACACAAGGTACTCGAGGCGCTCCAATATTACCCTGGATCTTCTAGGCTACCATTTTTGGTGATCACAGTATTCAAGCAATCCCTTCCGATTGATAGCCATTTAGCACCCGGATGGAAAGTGGCAAATGTGGCATAATGTATTGCCAAAGGACCTAGGTGCGGCGGCAGGACTCAAACCACAAACCTTGTGATCCACAGTCCGACGACGTATCCACCTGACCACGACACCTCTATTTATCAAATCATATCATACTAATTACAAATCAAGCAGATTCAATGTTACGGGTGATTAACTCCCCCCCCCCCCCCCCACACTCACCACTTCTGACTAATTTTCCAGTTAATAAACATTGCAAAAAGTGCAATTCTCAAGAGAAAGAATTCCACACTCACCTAATGCACTGTACAATAAACTCTGCAACCCTAGAGCAAATGTCCTCTGTGAATGGGGCACACATCTGAAAGAAAAAAAAGCACATTCAGCAAAAGAAGCTTTAAACGAAATGCATGTGACACTATGTAGTTAGCATGTGTAATGGAAGATCAATGTCTATTTTCCTTGTGATGAGAATTCCTTCTGGTTTGGGTTAAAATAAGGTCACACGATGATGTGCCAATCATTTCTGCTCATATTACCAACATGATTAGTTCAACAATGAGTACAGTAATATAAATTAATTGTATAAAGCTAAACACCTATAGGCAAAGCTTTTACAAGAAGGTGATATTTCTGGCATAAATATACTTTCAAGACATTTTGCTAAAGTGACATC
The DNA here is from genome assembly GCA_035222895.1 of Strongylocentrotus droebachiensis. Taxonomy (NCBI): domain Eukaryota; kingdom Metazoa; phylum Echinodermata; class Echinoidea; order Camarodonta; family Strongylocentrotidae; genus Strongylocentrotus; species Strongylocentrotus droebachiensis. The sequence goes on from JAVYIG010003680.1 coordinate 5,181, forward strand.
CACTGTTTAATAGTGCACTTTGTATCCATGTAAAGCCCTTTAATGTTGTACAAATATACTAGATAGGATGAGAAAAGAGGAGTATCAACTCATTGTCTGAATGCAAGATGACGGGAGCTTGAATATCAGTCATTTCAAGATCTTCAGTGCAGATCAAAAGAGCTGCAGCCCCCCCACCCCCCCCCCCCCCTGTTGTGTTAATATTTACTGTAAAAATTCTGAAACAAGTAATCACACCGTATATTCATTTAGTTGAACAATTTTGAAGAGGGTATTATTTGGCACTTCAAAAATATGGCAGACCGACTTTACACACGTTTCAAGAATACAAGACATAGTCCGCATTAAATAAGACATTTCTTGTGCCCCGTCAGCGATATTTTTAAACCTAACCTAGCCATCCTGCGCTGCATATTAATATTTGAATATATGAATATTTGCGTTGGTAAAATTAAATCGACCAGATTCTGGACTTAACCAGTATGTCCCAATGATTATGGACAATTTATGACCTGGCTAGTCATTCGTTTACGGTAAGCCACCCGATTTGATCGCAATGTCATTCTTTTAAGTAAACATAGCTTTGCACTTGTAATTTTTGTATGAAATCTCTTTATTTGATAAATTTTCGCATCAAATTCTGTGTGCGTGCGTATCATGAATATTTATGACTAGCGCATAACGTATGGTTCCTATTGAGCCAATCAAATGAAGCGATAGGGAGTCAGGGTTAGGTTAAAAAAAGAAGCCCCCCGTCAAGGATACAGACCTTATTGTAGCTGTCCATACTGGCACATGTACCATCCCACCGAAGGTGAGAAGCAGGAACATTACCAGAAAGAACGGCCATTTAGATCTGCAGAAGATGTAACACTTTCCAGGCTCGGCAGAACCAGGTCCAGGACTAGAGCTGTTCCTGATGCAAGAACAGTCCGTGTACTGCGGTGAAAAATGGAGAAGAGGTAGCTTGATCGTCAAAGGTAGGAGCCATGTTTAAGGAAGTTATACATAGTAAAGCTCAACATCAGTTATGAAAATGGAGGCATACTAATCCTAATAATTACTACATCAATTTATAAAGCACAGCTACTATACAGATATTCTCTACTGTGCTGTTAACAATCTACACAATGTGCAAATTTCATTTATTTGTAGTCTTGAGTGTAGTGTTAGTTTCAACTGATTCAGTAATTCACCTATAAGCTAACACATTATATGTACAAATATAACAGAAAATAAACCCAATGAACATTACTGTTAATATTGTGGGTTCAGTGACACAAAGACGTAACTCCATATTTTGCCAAAATGAGTATTTGATATCAAACTGTTCAGAAAAATGTGGGTTTTCCAGGAAACACAAAGACTTAACTCCACCCAACCTCCCATTGAAGTCAATGGCTAGTGAAAAATAGACTTAACTCCTTAAGGCCCAAGTGCTCAGTGACACATAAACCACTTTTTCTAAAAATGGCCAAAATGGAGTTACGTCTTTGTGTCACTGACCCCTCAATATGTTGTTATTTACCAAGACTTCATCGCCGTCCGACTGTTCTGAACAGCCGGCGTGGCAAGCCGAGTAGTAGAGGACCTTGTCACTGCCACACACTGGAACAAAACTTCTACCACAGCTACATTCCATGTTACACATAGCTGTAATATTGCGATGCGATTGAAGTTCTTGAGAGCTGCAGTATCAAAGAGCATATGAAGAATTCACATTGATGAAGAGAGAGTCACAAGATTGAAATGCATTCTCTAAACTAATAGATCATCGCTGTGATTACAAATGTGGCCTAAATGTTATGCTGCTCCTGAACTGTTGCAAAATAGTTTATTTTTCATAGTCTGGTGAATAAAAATGTAAGCACTGGTTATAAACCATCAGCAACAACATTATTATGATCAATACTTAATAAACTGTCATCTTTTCTTTTCATAATCTTGGATTTGTGAAGCAAAAATTGAATAGCTATGTACGTCAAAAAAAAAAGGTACAAATCCATGAATATGATATGAATTCAACCCTCTTAGATCTTGTGAAGGTTTTAAGATTATACATACATATATTTATGTTTACATTTTATAGTGATAAATTTGATCATAAACTACAGCTTGATTATTCATTGAGTTAAAAGGTTTTAGTAAGAGAATGCTTTATAAAAACATATCCCAAATAATTGTGGAATCACATGAACATATTTGGAGATATTAATTTAATCTGATTTAACCAAAATATTATTCAGATACAGCAAGGGTGCAAAAATAGTTGTGGAATTACCAGAACGTATTTTGTGATTTTCATTTTATTATCTCATTTATAAAGTAGTTATTTAGGTAAAACATGGAATTACATGAACTTATTTGGGGATTTTCATTCCAGTATCTGATTTATAAAGGAGTTATCTAGGCAAAGCACTAATTCTATAAAAAATCATTATAAAAAAAAAAATCAATATCAACATGAATAGAGAAATCACCTATTTGTGTAGGGCACTGTCACACCAGCCATGGGAACGTTGGGACACTTCAGCAAGAAAGCACAGGAAGCTCCAAGACATCCTACGGCACATGCCATGGCAAACCCAATGAGACCTTTGAACTTGAGGTCAAATCTCTTGATGATCCAGCCTCCAATCAAGGCACCTGTCACCGTGCCAGCCATCGTCAGGAGACCTAGAGAGTAGAGACATTGAGGAAATAGGATTACTGTATTCATTGCTATAATAATAATATTCCGCTTATATTATATAGCGCTTAATACAATGTCTCTAAAGCACTATATATACTATCACCCCAGTCATTGGATTCAGTGCTTGCCCGCACACACTGTGTGCACAATCTCCACTCCCTGGGGAGCATTCCAGCCAGGCGTTACTTGATGCTCAAAAACTGTTTGACGGTCGCATCCTACTGGGTACCCATTTAACACCTGGGTGGAGAGTAGCAAGTGCAGGTTAATATCTTGCCAAAGGATATTGGTGACGTGTCGGGATTCGAACCCTCGACCTTCGCATCTCCAGTCAAGCACCTCGAACCACTCGGCCACGATAGGGATGCGTATTGCCTCAGCAGCAGAGTAGTGGTCCAGTAATCCAGGGTCCCAGAACAAGTTGATATGCTCGTGCCCTTTGGTATTAAAGGCATTTACCCTCATTACCAAGTCATTGGAGAGAAGTTAAAGCCATGCAGGGCCTGTCAGGCCTCTGAACGAATGAACTTCTAAGAATTGAAAATTGTTTTTAACCCCTTTGTCTGTGCAATGAAGTTTGCAAACATTTGTTATGAATGAAACTGCCCTGACTTAAAGAGAAGGTTGAGTTCTGGGAAGAGGTGAAAAATAATTTGTGAGCATTATCATTCTTGTTATGCAAGTGTGGAAGAACATCATATAAGACATGTTCCCTGAAGAGCATGGCTCTTCAAATGCCTTCATATTCTAAATATGTCATGTAACATCGTAAAACTCCGGGGTAGGATTTTTACGCCATGTGTTCATGTAGTCCCATATACATCTTTCTGTGTACAGTGTTTGTAGCTTTACCAAGACTTGGCCAAATTTCTTATCATTTTGATGATTCCAGAACCTTGCAATACACACAAATTCTTATATGCTAGATGATCAACCATTTTTGTGGTCAATTCCACACCGTTTCTTTCACAATGCAATCGCATTACCATAACTCAACTTTATCTTTAAAGGCAGGGTATTCTACTGGCACTGCTTCAGATTTAAATATACTGCCATCTGCTGGTCACAATGTCCCGATTTGTCAACACCCATGTCCCACAGTGCATCAACCACTGCATGGCATGTGTGATGATACTGGGGTCCAGGAACCAGAAATCGCTCTATGTACACCTTCACTGAAAGATCGTGCAATTGAATATACATGTACATGTACAGTAGTGGTAGCAAAGTCGGTAAAGTTCAATTTTCAATCTTCATGTCTATTGGGGAAAAAAGTCAATATGAAAACTAAATTGTATACTTACCCAAATAGAATGCTGCATCACTAGAGGAGATATTCATCTGAGATTCCATGTACTTAGGCCCAAACACAGACAGTCCAGAAGAATAGAAACATTGACATGTGACGAAGAAGCACACACATATGAAAGGAATATTGGTGATGAGGTTGAGAACGGCCCTCGGAAAGGCCTGCAGACGCTTCTTCCAGCCTCGACCAGACTCAAACTCCTGGCCCCGCTGTACTTCGCTCTTTCTCTTGCTGGCAATTTCTTTTGATCCTGTAAGAAATATATGAGTGCACAAAATTCTTAATTATAAGACAGCAATCACATTTAACAGTTTTTTTTAATTGATATTTTTTAAGCACTTATCTCCGCTCGTTAGGTGTTCAAGGCACTCCCGTAATATCCCGCCTCTCCATAGGCTACCTATTCTGGGGCTCACAGCATTCAAGGCCTTCCTTCCTACCAGTACTCATTTAACTCCTGGGTGGAGATTGGCAAATGCAGATAAATGTTTTGTCAAGGCAAAGGACACTCGTGCTGCACTGGGGCTCCAACCCACCACCTCATCTGCGGTCGAGCTCAAACCATTGCACAGTGGTAGAGCAGTGGTCTCATAAACTGGACGTCCCCCGTTTGAAACCAATTTGGTGCTCTAGTGCCCTTTAGTAAGGCATTCATCCTCATTATCAATTCCCTCGGAGAGGACTTTAAGCCGTTGGTCCCCTGGTTGATTACTTACAAGCAAACACATATTTCTCAGCAGTCAGGTATTAAAACAAACCAACCAATCAACCAACTGGACACCTCTACTAGGAGAATCTGTTTTTGTTAGTACTGCACCCAAAGTCTGAAACAATCTCCCTCCCTAAGGAGGCGTGATAACTCAGTCGGAAGAGCAGTAATCCGGTGACCCGGGTTCGAAACCAAGGCGATGCGCTAGTGCCCTTTGGTAAGGCATTAATCCTCATCACCAGCTCCCTCGGAGAGGACCTAAAGCTGTCGGCCGTCTGGTTGCTTACTTTACAAGCATTTATGCTTTCTTGGCAGTCAGGTAAAATAATGACCACCATTCAATTCATTAAGGTAAGCATGTTTCAAATCCTAAGAATCAGTTATTTTCATCAACATTTTTCCTAGCCATGCTTAAAGGGAGTGGGTAGTCAGTTTCCATGTGCAGAAGGTCGTAATTCGCTGACACCAGACTTGGTGGGATTACCATTAATGGGAGTACAAATCTGCACACAGCAAACCCGGTGGCCAGTCAAGAATTACCCCCTAGTCTCTCGGAGCATGCTCGGAGATTTCTCGGGCGAAGGAAAAGCAAAGCATTACATAAGGTCTAATGGTCATAAAACTCAAGGCTAACCCTGGTGATTGACCACACCTGTTATTGGGTAAACACCTGAACGGTGTCGAATTCCCCATGAGAGCTGACTTCTATGTGACTTTAATACGACCCATGTTTACATCAAACATCAAAGCCTGTTTAAAACCCTTTTAGACTACTGACAACTAATTTTTATTTTATAAAGTGTCATTTCTCCTGTGTTCTTGTTACATGATGATGTGCAGTTGAGTTGAGTTTATAGAAATTGTGCAAAATGAATTACAATCATTACTGATTATTATAATTACCATTGGGCACAAAGCATGAATGAAAGAACACATAGCAGAGCATAGCTAGGCTACAATACATGCAGTTAATTCCAAAACTGTTGTATGATGCAACCATCTGTCTCCTGACTTCTTGTATCTGATGTTTGTTTTTTAATATTATTATTTCTCTCTCATGTGGGGCAGGTTTTTTGGGTGTGTGAGGCCATGGGGATCACATGTCATTCATTTGGACCGATGTGAAGTTTTCTGGTCATTTTTTTTTTTTGGGGGGGGGGGTAGGTGAATTAGTGGGGTGAGCCCCCGCATATACACTTGAAGCTAAAATATATTTAAAATGACCAGAATCTGGTCTACAGAAGAAGAAGAAGAAAACTAGAAATTTAATTCGTCATGGTGACGAATTAGGTGGTCTGTTTTCAATTTTATGATCATTGAAAAGTAAAAAAAGTAAAAAAAATGAAGAAAAAAAATTGTTGGAGACGCCCGGACTCGAACCAGGGACCTCAAGGTCGGAAGTCAAGTGCGTTACCGATATACCAAAACGTTTCCCATAGCGTTTACACGTAAACGGAAAATGAAATTCTCAAATCCCACTTTGTAAGTGAAATATGAGCATGATCGCGGCATCTGATCGAAAAATAAGGGGCACACTTACGATAGCTTATTGTCTCAGCTACAACATACTCAAAGCTCAGCGTAAACAAAGATAAAACGACGGAGATATTGCTCGCGAAAGTAGAGAATGTAGAATCCAGTTTTGAGAAAAAGTCATGTCCCATAGAGAATACACGCAAAATGTGAAAAATTGACATGCCTCCTTTAATCGCAAAAATACGTCATGATACCATTGTCAAAATGAATTTTTGTGGAAAGTGCATTTGTAGAGAATATTCTCAGGTAGAACATATCAAAATTTGAAAGAAAATTGATTAATATTTACAGAGATACAATTAATTTTCCAAAAATCTGCTGACGTCATAATATGCAAATTGAAATTTTGAGTTGGGAGGCCATTAGGATGACGTCATGAGTTACTTGAGGGTCAAATGAGACATGAAATCATATTTCCAATTCATACTCTATCAAAATATGGAGAAAAAAAATTGGGTTCACCTTCCCAGGTCGAAAATCCCATAGAAACCAGTAGAGAAAACCAGTACAGATTTCTAATGGTTTCTACAGGTCAATTCTCTACTGGTTTGAATATGGAAAGTGGCGCTTTTCCATTAAAAACCAGTAGAAAAAAATCGTACTGGAACCAGCAGAAGACCAGTAGAAGACCATTAGAAAACCCTAATGGAACCATTAGGAGACCAGTAGGAATCCCAACTGGAACCATTAGAAGACCAGTAGGAAACAAGTACAAATCCCCACTGGAACCAGTAGGAGACCAGTAGGAATTGATACAAAAACCATCAGGAGACCAGTAGAAAAGAAGTGCTGGAACCATTAGACCAGTAAAAAAGAAGTCCTGGAACCATTAGACCAGTAAAAAAAAAGTCCTGGAACCATTAGGAGACCAGTAGGAATCCATACAGAAACCATTAGGATACCAGTAGAAAACCCTAATAGAACCATTAGAAGACCAGTAGGAATCCCAACTGGAACCATTAGGAGACCAGTAGGAATCCCAACTGGAACCATTAGGATACCAGTAGAAAGCCCTAATGGAACCATTAGAAGACCAGTAGGAATCCCAGCTGGAACCATTAGGAGACCAGTAGGAATCCCAACTGGAACCATTAGGATACCAGTAGAAAACCCCAATGGAACCATTAGAAGACCAGTAGGAATCCCAACTGGAACCATTAGGAGACCAGTAGGAATCCCAACTGGAACCATTAGGATACCAGTAGAAAACCCTAATGGAACCATTAGAAGACCAGTAGGAATCCCAACTGGAACCATTAGGAGACCAGTAGGAATCCCAACTGGAACCATTAGGATACCAGTAGAAAACCCCAACTGGAACCATTAGGAGACAGGTAGAAAACAATTTGTTTTGATCAGTTGAAATTCTACTACATCAATGCACTTCCAACACAGTACTCCTCACAAAATCTGCCAGTCCTTGTTTTGTTTTTTTTTACTTTAAAAGAGCATGCTGGTCTGCAGAGTAGACACGAAAATGACAGGAGCTGGCATGAAGTTTGCTTCCAACACAATTAACCATTTTCTTGAGGTTCAGCCACTTCTCTCGCAAACATCGTTAACAAAAGACATCACAATCATGTTGGTTCATCTTTATCATATTTAACACTTAACAGTGTATCATTTTATTATCTGTCAGAATATCATATATACATCATTTCATTTCAACGATAAAAAAGAAGACCCCCCAAAACAGTGTTAAATTGGCTAATTATTGTCTAAAAGTTATGGCCAGCTTTAACAAAGAGAAATCAATCTTGAAAATTTGGAGTAGATGTTTAAAAGAGTAGGTTTGGCAATTTGCAATTTGCAATAGTTTTCTAATTATGGTAGCCATCATGAGTAGAAACAATGAGCATGCATTTTTGCTGAGAAATTTCATTTGTAATTTTCCACCATAGAGAATAAGTTCATTTGCACAAATTTAAGTACTTTATTTATGCATTTAAATTTGGAGAATAATTCACAAATGATAACGCAAAGCATGATTTTTACCTGTAGATTGTCAAAGTACATGTAAAGGATTGATATTAAGTTGCAGCGATTGGAAATGAAATATTGTGTACTACATACTATAAGCCTACTACATTCACAAGCGAAACAAAATCATTTATGGCCTTATTATTTTGACAAGTGATGTGATATTATGGTAACTAAAGAGTGTGCTATTCATCAATAAATGTAACTTGATAGTACAGTGTATTATGATAAATTTCAATTTCCTCCTGACATTTGATAAACAAATGAAATATGGTCCATATTTTAAAAGGTTTGAATTTAGAAATGAAATAGATTTCATAATTACGAAAAATAAACAGGGTGCGTAATTCTGGAATTGAAAAAGGGGCGTTAATAACGATATTGAAATAGGGTTAATATTTCCGCAAATGAAATGGTATTATTTTGAATATGAAATAGGATTCATTATATTGACGGTTCGTAATTCCTAAAAGGATAAAGGGGTTCTATTTGCATTTTAAGAATAATAAACTTTTGGAAGTATATTGAGCCCTATTTAATTTTCTGAATTATGAACCATATTCCATTTTTGGAATTACGAATCCTAGTTCATTTTCAGAATTAAGAACCCTACTTCATTTGTAGAATTATGAACCCTTTAGAACATATAAAATTATGAACCCTCAGAAAACGACATATAACAGTTCAAAGATTTCCTATCCATATGAATACATGTAGGTCATTTTCGTATTGCAATCAAATTTAATGAATAGGTCCTCGTTAAGTGCCTCATTACCAATTATTAAATTCACCTTTTACGAATAAATGTATTTAAATAGTCAGAATGCAAATTGAATACATTATGTGTTGGTAGTACTAGGTACCAGAAACATTATGACTTGCCCTACCTAACAACACATGTTTGCATTTCGCATTCTGACTATCGAAATCCAATTATTCTTAACGGGTGAACGGAATAATTTGTTCCGCGGCACTTTGCTTTGATTTTATAACGAAAATTGCCTCAACACATTATGTTACATAGGGCTTACCCTTTACACTTTTTAAAGGGAAATCCAACCTTAACAGACAACTATAATTTAAAAAAATACCAAATAAAATCTGACAGAAAATAAGGTGGTTATGGATTGTTGAAAGCTGTGATCACTAAACCTATGGGCATTTTAAATTGGCTGAATCGGTAATGTCACTATGATGAGCTGCAGGACTACTTTCCCATTTATTTCAAGACCCAAAATGATTATTTAATTTTTTTTTCTTCAAAATGTATGATTCAGGAGGGGCTTCTCTATGTAGAGGACCTGTAATATTGTGCTATCCATAATATATTTTGAGTAGTTCTCAAAGGGAGAAGGCACTTAAAATAAAAAGATAATTAATTATATTTCAGTAACAAAAGGGAGAGTTGTCCCATGACTACGTCATAATCCACTGAACAAATTGCCTATTTGAGATGTGCATGGCTTTAGTGATCTCATATTTTAAACTTTGTATAACTCCCTTAATATTGGCCCGATTTATTTCAAACTTTCACCTTTCTATGTTTCTCTTATTTTTCAACTTTCATTTCGATGAACTTATTACAAGGGTTAGATTGCCCTTTAGGGCCCGTTCAGATATGATGCTGGAGTTGACATAAAGCTCTATATGCTTTACATAGATCACTGAATATGCGCAGTCCCAAACATACAAAAGCATACATGTAGGTCCTTTGTTGTCGTTCACTTTACACATAAAACAAAACTGCAGCATTTTTGGAATTTTTTGGCGGTTCACGTGCCATACCTGAATAAGTTTTAAGTGCTTAAGATTGGAATAGATTTGTATTGCATTTACCTCACTCAATTTTTCTCTATTACCAACTTATATAATTTGCCACAGGTTTTAGGAATTGACATTTTGATACGAAGGGGGTGGGGATGAGCACGAGACTGATCTACTACATAAGCATTATGAAACAGGTCTACTTCATAAATAGTAATAACAAATATGCACAAATACCGAGATCTTTTACCCAAAGCGTTAATATGTAGGCATACATTTATGTTTGTAAACCCTGTAATTCATCAAATTGGCAAGTGACATGAATGGGCATTTCAGTTCTACAGCTAAGCTATTCAGGTTCGTGACTATAACTCCTCCCCCCCCCCCCCCCATCTCTCTCTCTCTCTCTCTGTATCTCTATAATGAAGGGGAAAATAACCTCTGTGTGTGTAGACCTCATTTTGGAAATATTCCTCTTCAGCTGGGACTCATGGTTTAGATTTTGGGTGGAATCTCCTGTATAATGCAAGTGCTTGATCCAGGGTACATGCACGCAAAGAATTCTAATGCATGAATAGAGCAAAAAGAAAGGAATACAAGTTAAGAAAAACTTTTATACATTTTAAAACTAGAACGTAAACAATGAATTAAGTAATGAATTCTGTCTGAAAATGCAAAATAAAATAATCTCTCATTGCTTACAAACATAATATAAACATACCTTTGCATTTTAAAAATTTGTTGGCAATGCAAACGTGATTCAGGATTTTTTTGTAAATAATTATCAATACAATTCTAGTTTGCTGATGAGAGCTAGTAGAATCAAAGCTTTATTGCTGAGGAGGGAAAAGAACACTGTTCGAAACTCACAAAATATGGTCGGTTATTGCTACATACCTGCAGGTTTTAGTGATCTGAAATTAATTGAATTATATATATTTGAAACTTAGGAAAAATAAGCCTTTCGAATGAAATGATCAATTCTTGATGTCTAATTAATCAGTGTCATGATCATGGAAGAATGAAAAATATATGTACAGAAATAATACAAGTACATCTGCACAATTACCGAAAAGGCTTCAACTGTGTCATGAGGCTGCTGAATGCTGATCCAGAAGGTTGAGGGAAAGTAGCATGGTCTCACGTCAATATACTGTGGCCACAATGTGCTTCAAATCCACTGTTTGGCGAAAGATGTCAAAAGATGCCTACAATTAATAAGAAAATAAATAAAGTTAAAACAAATTGAACGGTTGATGCATGTGGGCCTACTACAAACTTCTTCGTTCAGCCTGTGGGTATTTTGTTTACCATTTACGGGTCTAGCCGTTTATTTACAGATAAGGGCTTCTGTATATATTGTGTGAACACACCATAAATGGATTAAATTTAAGCCCCCTCCCCCGCTTGTCTTGAAATTAGGGTGCGTTGAGAACGGATCCCCGCCTTAACACAATCTTTCGGGATAAGCGGGGGGGGGGGGGGGGGGGGGGGAGTGAGTTATATAGCCACAAACCTGAATAGCTTAGCTGTAGGGTGCGTTGACTAGTGCGTTGGGTGCGAAAGGGTGCGTTGACTAGTCTTTCAAATCAGTAGTTTAAAACAGAATTTAAGGAATATAAATTGAAGTCGTTTAAATTGAAATACATGTAATCAAAATTTAAAAAGACTAGAAAAATTAGATAAATATAAAACTATCTGTTAAGTAATCTTGCAGATCAGGCGTTTATGCTTCTCAAGCATGCAGCACTTTATTTATTAAAAAAAGAATAAAGCACTAAATTCTCAAAATTGACATGGTTTACAGCAGAGTTAAAGTGACTCGGTAACATTGCCTCAGATTCTGAAACAAAATCCTGGATTGAGCTCATGCTGCAATCATAATTATTTACCTTTAGGTAAGTCAGGAATCCCATGACGTTTACAATCCAATCGCCTGTCTGATTATCAAGATATCTATGATTGGAATTCAAAATTTCAAAAACCGTTTTCCCCCACGGTTTTATAACACTACAGTCTATTGGGGAAAATGAGTATGGTAAAACCGGTCACTCAAATTTCAAAAGTCAAATATTTTTACTTTTTGAGGCACTTCATGATCATTTTGAAGCGCAATTTTGTCAGGGCTTCAATATTACACCATATAACTGACACTGATAATACGTAGGGCCATGCATCTCAGATTTAACATTGTTATACGATGCCTTTAAAGCCATGTGTAGGTGAATGCACAAACTTTGCTTTGAATGATGATCTCATCAAGATGTAACATAAAAATACATAGATGGGACAATACAATACATTTCTCATCTTGGCGGCAGGCGTTGGAAGCACTCCTACTAGTAGTTAACAATCATACATTACTACGTTTCAAAACAGAAAACAGTTACTGCACATATTGCAAATAAATTAGGTAAATCTAAGACTTACCCATATTGAAGATTAGCAGGGGAAAACAAAGTAATAAAGTAAAAGGATTTGTCTCTCTGCTCTGGCTCCTGTAGTGTAGCTGTTGATAGGAATGGCTGTCTCGCTGTGTGTGTGTACGTGTAGTCTCATAAGGCATACTTGGGCCTGGCGCACACACTGCATGTCTAGTCTTGATTACATGTGCACACACACAGTGCTATAGTGTAGCCCAGAGGGATGCCATGCTGTGTACCCGTTCAAAAAAGGCGGGAGTAGCTTGTAGTCTTGATCAATATTGCAGACCTTATATGGCATGTCAAGATGTTGCACAACATCTGTAAAATAAAACTATTAATATAATGACTAATGAAATTTGAGAGTTTTTCACCCCTGTTTTGGGGGCTTAAATAAATATAGTTAGATTGATCCAGAGGCGGTGCTAGATATCATACTGGTATCTATTTGTTTCAACTGGTTTTCAAAACCATTGAGCTCGATCTGCTGGTTTGTAAAGGTTTGACTTAGGATTTTAACACCCGGCCATGTTAAAACCATTAGATTTATTGGATTCTACTGGTCTTCAAAACCATTAGGCTCTACTGGTTTGTAAAGGTTTCTAATGGTTTGACTCAGGATGTTTACACCCAGTTCAAACCATTAGATCTTAATTGGTTTCTATGGGTCTTCAAAACCATTAGGCTCCACTGGTTTGTTAAGGTTTCTAATGGTTTGACTTAGGATTTTTACACCCATGTTCAAACCATTAGATCTTACTGGTTTCTATTGGTTTCTATGGGTCTTCAAAACCATTTGGCTCCACTGGTTTGTAAAGGTTCCGTTATGGTTTGACTTAGGATTTTTACACCCATGTTCAAACCATTAGATCTTACTGGTTTCTATTGGTTTCTATGGGTCTTCAAAACCATTAGGCTCCACTGGTTTGTTAAGGTTTCTAATGGCTTGACTTAGGATTTTTACACTCATGTTCAAACCATTAGATCTTACTGGTTTCTATTGGTTTCTATGGGTCTTCAAAACCATTAGGCTCTACTGGTTTGTAAAGGTTTCTAATGGATTGACTTAGGATTTTTACACCCTTTTTCAAACCATTAGATCTTACTGGTTTCTATTGGTTTCTATGGGTCTTCAAAACCATTTGGCTCCACTGGTTTGTAAAGGTTCCGTTATGGTTTGACTTAGGATTTTTACACCCATGTTCAAACCATTAGATCTTACTGGTTTCTATTGGTTTCTATGGGTCTTCAAAACCATCCTAAAGCGCTACAATGGATTTTGTATAGGCATGTTTTTGCCCATGTATGCTATGTATTACAAGAGCTCGCACGCACGGAAATTATCTTAAACGGACGCTCATTCCGTTATTAATGGTCAGAAAAAGGTGAACAAGGTATCAAAATGCTTGAAAAAATGTGCCAAATATGATGACAGAGAAAGATTGGCGATTCTATGTTGGAAAATACCAGTACGCGCGAAAACGCGCGCGCATGCCCGTGTGCGCGTTTTTTTGCAAAATGCTTAAAATGGCCTAAAACGTATGCAAAATTAATTTGATATGATTTTGAGCATTTTTAAATTTTGCGCGCGAGCTGACGCGCGGACGTACGCATGCGCGCATGTTTTTTGACCTGAAATTGACCGGACGGATATTGACCTTAATCATGATAAATATGAATGAGAAATGTTTTTCCGTTATGAAGATATGATCATGAGTAAAAAGTACCAAACAAAACACAAAATGGCGCCTGGATGACGTCATGAAGATTTGATGACCTTGAAAATGTTACTGTCACGTCTCATGGCAATGACCTATAACTGTGCCAAAATTGAAGGAAATTGATTGAACCGATCTTGAGTTATCCTGTGCACAAAAAAGTGTGAAGAAATAAATAAAAATAAATAAATAAAGAAAGAAAATTCTGACGAAAACAATAGGTGATCTGTCATTGACAGACCACCTAAAAAGAATATTATATATATATTCTCTAGGAAATGCAAGGTTCAGTACATCTATGTATTCTGTCGTTTGATAGTAAAAGTCTGATATGGTTTAATAAGTACCCATGCACCTAATTTATATGTACCTGTGCGTAACACATCCTGCTACTTGAGGGCCCTGCATGCATGCAAACTAAGTAGCTGATAGTGAGACTATATCCCACAGTGCCAGGCCCCAGACATCTATCTCAATTGAGCAGCTCTTTCCTCCTAGTTTTGATAGAGCAGCTCACAAACATTGTCTCAAAAGCACGCACTATGGAACATTCATTCTTTTCAACGTGAATACATATTGTAAAAGAGGGCAAAAGTCCAAATGGGAATTCAAACCCATATGTCAACAGAAGACTACATACAATCACAGAACTATGAATATTTTTTTTCATTCCATATCCTAAACAGACCTGCAAAAATAAAAGAATTTTGTTTACTTTATGTAATATTTATTTAGCTGCAATTGTTTGTATAGAAAGAAATTAGGGCAATAATCTTAGTGACTTTAGATGAAACTCTACGAACGAGGAGGGGATCGATGGACATGAGACAGCAAAACACGTCGCGTGAGGTCATGACATCAGTTCATTTCAACCAGTAATTTGAAGATGTTTACAAGCAATGGACGGTTTCATACTTACAGTACATGTATATTGGACAATATTCTAAAGGACAAGTTTGTGATGGTCTTTAATGGTGCTACATGTATTTGATGCTTATTTTTGGAAAATCCAACGGCAAACCTGACAGCTTTAATTTTGTTCAGTGTCTTATAGACTCCTATGTACGTACGTCCCATGTGTGTAAATCACATTATCTACATCTGTATTATTGAGAGCTGTACACAGAGAGTTCATGATGGCCTTACGTTTGCTATTGCTGATGAGTGCTCTGGGGGTTACTCACCTCCCTGTGGTAACATGCCCTGAAGAAGAAAATAGGCCTACCGGTATATATCCATGCCAGGAGGTAGACCATGAAGATAAATCTTCCACTTTACCATGCACGTTAAAAAGTGAGACTTTTTTCAATGGCAGTGATGCGACCAGGGAGATGGACTTTCGCATGGGACTACCCCAGTTAATGAATGTTTTGAACAATTCTCAAAACATGCAGTTAAAGAATGTAGATCTCACCATAGCCAATGGTGAAGTCATCGTAGATGATGATCAAGCAGCAGGATTTCGCGAGAGATGGAGAATCGCGATATCTGCTGAGGTGGATGAAAAGCACGGGCTTCATCTCAGGTACAAAGTCAATGTGAGGAACTGAAGCTACAATGATGACAGTGCTTTTAGATTGGTCTTGAGAAAAGACGGTTTCTCCTTCTCTACGGAAAGCACATATTGGTTCCCAAAAGAAAGTCAAGATAGCACACCAACCACTCCAATAAATACTGTAGCAGTCCCTACAACACAGCCTTTGACACCTACAATAAATCCTGTAGCAGATCCTACAACAAAGCCTGTGACACCTACGATGACAACTCCAATAAGAGTAACACCCCTGGAATCAGAATGTCTCTCTCAGCAGAAATTTCATCAGTCCATAGATTGCCAGAATATCTTGATTAGCCTTGGTTTTACTGTAGTATGTGGATTGCTAGTTTTGCTAATTTTGCTACTGCTGGATTACTCTCGAAAAATACACAAGTTAGTTAATCTAAAAATCGATTCAGCATACCAAGAAGTATCTCTCTGAGCATACTAAGGATATATACTGCAGTACAACAAGACGACCCAGATGCTAGTAACTACTTCAGGCAGCCAGCAAGGATCTCAGCAAGACGTACATGTAGCACTACTGGACATGGGCCCATCAGCTCCATCGGGAGATCAAAATCATCAAATAACGGCTGATGTGCAAGATGAACCTCCGGCCAGCGAACAGACATAAGACCACTTGCATCATTAATTGTTAATCAACTTTACCCATGAACAATCTATCAATGGCCTATCAACTTCACTAGGCGATCAAAATCTTCCAATAACTGCTCCTGTCTGCTGTATGCCAAAGTGGAATACTGCCGGATGATTCTACGGCATGGAAAAGTTTCAGCATTTTTCTTGACAGAGATAGATGTATATTTCGTAATTTTTCTGAAGATAATATACTGGGACACTTTCCAATCCAATCCAATCCAGGTATTTATATAGCGCCAATATCTAGTTGTCTAATCAAAAGCGCTGATGAGACTGAAAAACTACCGAAAATGTCTGTTCATAATTCTAACGGGAAAAGACAAAAAAGCAGTGAGTAATTGTAAGCAATCTGAAATAGGTAGGTCTTTAGATCACTTCTGAAAGTCAGCGCTCAAAACACACGGGGGCGGTGGGCGATTCGCCCCCGTGAGCTACATAATCGCCCCCGTCAGGTTGCTCACGGGGGCGATTGCAAAATTAAAAATCGCCCCCGTGGACTTATAATATAAAGATTTTCTTTTCTGTTATAACTTTAACACAATATTGAGTTTCAATTTTCAAATGAAATGGAACTTAGATTAGCGTGCAAGATTTCTTGTTTTATGAGTAGGCCTATTATTACCGATTCAGCTCACAGTGCAGTGCCGCCGTCAGCAGTGGTTATAGGCCTACTGCGCCCTTAGTAGCGGTACGTGTGCACGCTGCCGCGCTATGTCTGCTGGAGCTGGAGGCGATCGCGCAAGGGCAGAAACATGGTCATGGAGAAGTTTTTCGATGTGAAAGCGTTAACCCGCTGAAATCTGATGATTTCAAATGACTAGCAAATAATGAACCTCGACCAGTAAATCAATATTAGGGACCTTTAGATTTGCACGATGGGAACGTGGACTGAAACGTGTGACCTCCTTTTAAGGCAGTGCCAGTGCTTAAAAAGACGTGACATGTGACTGCCCGTGCCTTAAAAGGACGTAACACGTCCACGTCCACGCAAATCTAAAAAGTCCCTATTGAGAAGAAGAGGAAGACCAAGATGTCGTGGAATGATATGGTAACATGGGCAGATCTACGGGGGGGGGGGGGGGGATGCTGGAGAGGAGGACTACTAATCTATTTTATTTTTTTCATGGGGGGGGGGGGGGAGTGAAGCGCCGTTTTAGCATGACTTTCTTTTTAACTCTTACTTTCACCTATCTCAGATAACCCTAAGTTTTTGGTTGCTGCTTTATATGTAGTTGATAATGCATGATTAAAGTAAAGAGAGAGAGAGAGAGAGAACCACCATCATTTTGCAATGGTTCAGGGTTCATGTAATGTACATTTGAAACCATTTCTTAGCGTCTCAACCCTAACAAAATGGCAAAACTATTTTTGAGGAAAAGCATTATACTGAATTAAATAAAGAATAATAGCTTTATATTGCATGATACTAATACTGATATGGGCTAAAGACAATGTGGTATTTGTATAGAGGTATTCCAAAATGACATTCTGATAATCAACATTTGTTCTGGTATCATAATGTATATACGCATAATACAACTGATCTTTATGATTTCTTAACGTGACATAGCTTATTTTCCCCCTGCAAACAAAAAAGAAAACAAGGTTATTTAATAAAAGTATCATGCGACAAATAATCATTGTGATTCAAATTGATGCAAGGATTTTTTTTGAATTAGCAATGTTTTTCACCAGAATCTTCTTTGTAAAAATGACTTTTACAAATCTCAGCCATGCAAATCTGCCACTGTGTTGTAAGATCACTTTCAGATTAGGAGAACTGTATTCTTTAATGAGTATTTTACATTGAATGGAACGTCTCAACTCAGTAAGCATGACTGAGATTTGTAAAAGTTGTTTTTACAAAGAAGATTCGGGTGAATAGCAGTGCTTATTCAAACAAATATTTGCATCAATTTGAATCACAATCATTATTTGTCGCTTAATCCCTTTTAATGACCTTGTTTTCTTTCTCGTTTGCAAGGGGAGAAGAAGATATGTCACGTTAAAGACATCATAAAGATCAGTGTTGCATGCGTATATATTATATACACAGGCCAGTAACAGCTATGTAGCTTGTAAATTTGTAAGAGGGAAAATGCTGATTGGAATGATAATGATGAAATAGCAAATAATTGAGGAGTATCATAGGTACCAATTCAATGGATATTTGTATAAAAAAGAGCCCCCGTCAGTACTAAAAGAGCCCCCGTGAGAAGGCTCACGGGGGCTCTTTTTTGGGGGGAAGAGCCCCTGTGGACAAAAAATTAATTTGAGCCCTGCTGAAAGTGGATAACTGGTGACAAGAGCGAAGGATTTGGGGAATACCAATCCACAATCTTGATGCACAGGCAGTAAATGATCCATCCCCTAGCAGCATAATCACAGCTGCATTGAAGCAAGAACCCATCTGATTCAGGTGTATGTCCTTGTTACATGCAGGAATTCACATGAATTTCTGAACTATGAGACTGCATACATCATCAGCCTTATTATCATTATTAGTAGTAGTACATGTCCATGTACATTATAGCAGTAGTAGTACATATAAGTAATATTATCATTATTATCGTTATCATTATCATTATAAATAATCAAAATTAAATCATGTACAATATCCTAATTTATTGATTTTTTTTTTTAAATAAAGCTTTTTGTGTATTAATTGTGTAAATTGCTATTCAATATATATTATGTTTCTTAGTATACGTTGTACTGTTTGTTAATTTACTGAATGTCTTTTTTCCTTTGAGTAATATGCAATGCTGTCATATGTACTTACCGGTACTGTTTTTTAGTGAGATGTGGACAAATAAACTTGAAACAGTATATTACATGCCCTACCTAATTTTGTACAATGCATATTTTTTTTTTACTTTACAGTTAAATACAAAATTCTAGGCCTCTTATTGGTCAAAACTGTTGGCATGAAATTCACTACTGACCGTTGGCCAGTGTAGTGAATAGTAGTGGCCAGGCATAGTACTTCTACTTGGGCATAGAATGAAAAGATTAGATGCAATGAGAACACTGTGAGTTCAAAATGGATGCATGCAGTGAGACACCCCCAACAGGAAATTTCAAGAGAAATAAATACACTTTAACATACATATTTTGTTGCAATATCTCTTCTTGAGAAATGACATGCAGTATATGTCAAACAAATTTTGACTACTTATTTTATAGGTTGCAGTTAAAACTATTGCTCATTGATGATCTTGAGACTGCATGCACAGTACAGTTTTGATATCCCCTTTGGAAATGGTTTAACCTTACCCCTCAAAGCAGTCAATACTTCTTTCTTTTTACTGTGAGGCCCCTCTAAAATAGGGCACCTGTAAAATAGGGTACCCTTACAAATTTGTGTATATTCATGAGTATATCCTTGATACAACTAGTCACTTGAATACATGTGTTGAAAACCCCTTTAGTAGGAACACACTCAAACACCTGTAATGGACTTACCCCAAAACTCCTCAGTGCAGCTTGATCAGTACATGTGGTCATCATCGTTATTGTTGATGTATAAATAATAATAGCCAAGTGACTGGTCATTGTTTTCTGTTCTTACTTAATGTACAGGTATTAAGAAAGAATACATTCTCGTAATATTTTTGCTATGATTGTTCTACCTAAAGTTGCTATCTCTAATTACAGTAATATATTCTGTAGAAGATTGGAATACTGGTATGTATATCTTAGCTTATGATATATTGATGAATTTATTGATATGATTGTATGATATGTCTTACTATGGCTATAATTTAGTAAACTGTAACTGATGTGGATCTAATGTATTCAGAGTAAAATGTATAGGACTGAATGCCATTTGATCAGAGATGCTTGAGAGTAGTATATAGAAAGATACAGAAATACAGTAAAATAGTGAATGCCTTTGTAGTTACATGTATATATAACCAGACTTATAACCAAAACTGAGTATAGAGTTTCCACTTAAGTGAAACCCATGTTGACACATCATATGTACAAGTACAGTATAACACTGTATTTAGCCAAAGCCAGCTAGTGCATCTTTCCCATTTGCACCACAGTACTCAGAATTTAGCTATGTTGTGTAACAGTGCATAGTATCATTGCCTTGACCACTGGAAGTTTGGTTTACTAAGTTTAGGAAAAACCAGTTGGCAGTACATGTAGTATATTGAAATTAAAGCTATTGCATATCATTAGAAAGTACAAGTAGTACCATTAATATCGTACAGTGGCTAGTGATTTTGAGAGCGAAAGATTTAATTTGGAACGTAAGGGTAAGGGATCAGCTTTAATTGTCTTGAGTTGTCAACAGAGTATGCATTGCATGATGTTGGTTGTAGGGATACTACATGTAGGCTGGACTTGCACATGAGTTCTGGATCTTTCCAGATTTAAGGACATATAGGATCTATTCACTTGTATTTGAGGCTTTATTTCTTTGAATGATTATTAGATTAGTTTTGGAATATCACTGAAACTTAGTTATTTTAAACAGAATGAAGAAATTATGATATTTTGATAGATCGCTGATTTCCTTGAAATTAGTGATGGTTTTAGCAGGGGCGGCGATTTCTTTTCATGACCAACTGGGGGAGGGGGGGGGGGGGGCGAAATGCGAGATTTCCTATAATATTTACTTTTACATTATGAAGGATATTATGCCAACGAGTGTAGCGACCAAGCGTGAAGATTGTTGCATTTTTATTAGTCTAAACACTGCACTCTTGGGCCCTCCAGAGCATAAAAGTGTGTTGCAGTCTTTAGTCTGTATTTGCTATACATAGTTGTTTGCACTTTTTCAAATTGAATGGGGAACGTGTCCTGGATTGCCGCCCCGGGGTTTTAGCATTTATTTAGGATAATATCATATATGTCGAGATTGATAGATTCAGTCTACCCTTGATTATGTAACTATTGCTTTTCATGAAGGGTTATGTTGTGATGTCTCATATAGCCAAGTGACTGATCAATGTATTCCCTTCTTACTTTATTTACATTCACTTTCATACAAACCCCTTTGGGGAGCAGTAATAGTACTAAGTACTACAAAATATGTATTTTGCATATTTATATCTTTCATACATATCACTGTTGTTATTTTGTTAATAAATTTTGAATTGAATTTTCCGGCCACAAAGATCAGTTACTTTTGTCAAATTCATTTTGTATCAACACTTGTTAGTGAATTGTGATGATCAGCAAATGGACACAATTTTTTTTACATTTTATTAGTTTTGCTGATTAAAATAACCAATCTACTGCATGATGAATAATTCAGAATCATATTTCCTTCAAAATGATATTCCCTTATCCCATAGCAGTACATCGTCCTTTTAGAGATGATTAATTATCTTTTGATCCAGAATGCTAGGAATAACATATTTTATATTAGCAGAAAAAGCCAAAATCACATAAATTTTTCCATCAATTTCCAATGTAGTATGTTGTACCGTTCTTGAATAAGAGCTACAATGGAGCATGTTTTATAGAGGTCCTTTGGACCATGGAAATTACTTTGTTGTATCAGGGTAAACATAACAAGAATTGACAGAGCTGGGACCAGCAAAATCACCTTGTTATAAAAGAGCTCTTTTCGGAGCTCTTTATTATGAGGTTCCGCTGTATTTAATCAACAAAATGGAGACGTCTGAGAGGCCCATGACGTGCTGAGAAACTTTACATTATGCCTTGTGCATATACTCTTTGGTGGGGATCGTTGTAGATAAGTAGGCAATAAAACAATAATTCTCTCAGAATAATTAATTATTTCTTGGGGTGAGTTTTTCTTTAACTCTTTTATTCAAATTGCATACACTGTATGCAATTTTAATTTAGCAAGCTGAATTTAAAGGCATCATTTAACTAAATCTCTAAATCTGAGATGCATGGCCCGTGTTATCAGTGTCTATGCCTGACAAAATTGAGCATTAAAATGATCATGAAGTGCCTCAAAAAATAAAAAATCTTTGAGTGACCGGTTTTACAATACTCATGTCCCCCAATAGACTGTAGTGTTATAAAAACTGCTAGGAAATCGAACAAGGGAAAGTTCTCGGCGGTCTCGTCTGCATTACGCAATTTGATATACGTGCTACAGTGTACATGACCCCTTGACGACTCATCCTACAGGTGCCACACTTGTGCGGCATGCTACAGGGCTTAAGTGATTTTGACATGCAACATTAATTGATGGAAATATGCTTGTGTCGTTACATTTGCAATCAATGAATGATCCACGAAATTCACAAAAAATAAGACGCCCGCAAAAATTACTGCATTAATACACAGTATCCTTACATGTACCAGTGTACTCACCAGGCAATGCTTTAGGATAGCCGAGCATAAGAAGAGAGATGACGAACAGAAGACTGCCATTGGGGAGGAACCCTAACCACCAAGCCCCAACCCAATTCGGGTCACTAGGAGATACTAAAGCACTATTGAAGAAGACAAAAAATAAGAGAATAACATTTGGAAAAAAGGGAAAGTAGACAACAATCATCAATTTTTTTGTTGACCAATGGTTGGAATGTTACATCAATACCCTTACCCTACCCTAACCAGCGAAATAGATTCATGTGAGCGGTGAGCGATCTAGCGCTCAAAAGCTTCAAAAGTGCTTGGGTAAATTGAAAAATAGCACTGGTATACATTCATAAACTCTTATGTTTATCGGATCTTGATCAAGCAGTGATCTTTTTCTATAATTTTTCTGTTTTTGCCCCTTTTTAAGATTAGAACCAATTAAATCTCAGAGTGCATTCCTTTAAATTGTTTTAGTTTGAATAAGTTAAAATGTGGTGTCAAATTACAGAAAATAAGCACACTTTTTTTTTTGGGGGGGGGGGGCTACAGAATGTATTTAATTCATTTATTTTTACATCATAACTGGTATAAATATATTATTTTAAAACATAGAAAATAAGAACGATTATAAGATTTATAATTGTTTCCCTACCTGTCCGTTACATGAAAGTCTGTATAGACCCGGAGGTAGACTCCTCCCAGTGCGTAACCCAGGCCTGGTGCAGCTGCACTCATAGCATTGAAGATACCTGGTAAGATAAACAAAACAAACTACATTATGCAAAATGCTCTGGTGTTCAACATTATACACATACATGACTTAAATATCTTTTGGGATCACTGAAGGGGGTTACACATGTATTTCCAAAGGGGTTATATTTTCTGTACCAAAAAGATAAGGTTTAAAAACATTTATTATATATGTACATGTGGGTCATTTCACGTTAAGTGTACACTTTTTTTCTCACTGGGGGTCAAAAATGAAAATTGTTGTTAGAGCAAAAGATGCACAGATTCTGAAAGTTTGGGGTATATGTCAGAAATGTGTAAAATTATAGAGCGTCAAGTCCATGTTTACATATAGAAATATTCGATTGAAATACAGTAACAAAAATAGGCGTTTGGAGAGGACATTTTGTTTAACAAAGAACACATCAGCTTTATTATACCTGTAAATGGTATACACATAGTTTTCTGTACTTTTATATGCCTTTTTATACTTACCAGATGTTGATGCACTTATTTCCTATTCACTTAAGCCATATTTTGCCATAAAATTAGTATATTTTATAGGAAACTGAATTATGGGGAGGTTGAATTTATTTAATGACATGAGAATTTCTTGTCCTTCTTCTTATATAGACTTCAAATTTGGTATACAGTGTTGCATTTATGTCTAAATTATTTGATGCTGTGTAAAAAAAAACAAGTGAATGCAAGTTTTAATCAAATATGAGCTTCCAAACTTAATTCATTGACGTGTTTTGGAGAGGACATTTGTTTAACAACAAATCTTAGCAATATGAACTCTTACTATATTAGTTGATATGTAAATTGCTATGCATCATTCATTTCTAACATTTCTGTAAGAACATGCCAATAGATTATTGGAACATTATATGAGCCAAGTGACATATATTGGAGAGGATAAACTTCAAATTATTCACCATCATTACAACTCCAACTTTATCTCAGAATATATGGCGTGAAAGTTTTGTTATTCATACATTGTTTCATGTTATTTAAACAGTATTTTACAATAAAAACAATACTGATATTGTCTATTGATACACCAGTTTTTATATACAAGTCTTATTATTTATTTTTTCTATAATCCAAACTCTCAAAGAGTGACTCGTTGATATACATTGTATGTTATGGAGTGACATCTGAATGTGACATTTAACAGTGACATCTGAATGTTTAAATGCAATTTACTTTTTTTGTAATCAATACATTCACCAGTCTTTATTTTTGATTTTCATATACCAAGTTAGATAACGCAATATAAGGTAGGAAATGTCCCGATACCATGCATATTGTCAATTAAACTAGTATTTATAGTGAGTAATAAGCAAAAAAAAACATCTTACTTTAAATTCCTGCAAAAACAATATGAGAATATAGGTTTCCATAATACCACTGAATCAGACCCTACATCGCATGTTTATTTTGCTATTTTCTCAGCCATAATTTACTTTTAAATCCCTCAAATCATAATGTTATTTCTGAGATTTCTTTGGTTAAAAACATAGAAATAATATACATACCTGATAGTTGAACAATAACTGTAATCTTTTGACTTCAGTTCAGTTCAGTTTATTAATATCATCATTTCGCAGCCTGGGCTGAATTGCATGACAATTTACAATTAAAAACATATCATATTTCTTTCACAATTGTTTCAAATATACTACTAGTTAAAATACCATATAATTAACAAAGACAATGAATTGTCATCAATAGTTAGATCACTTTCTAGTGACAATTCACAATATTAGCATTAAGAATAATTAAATATATATATATATACAACAACAATATTTGCATTAATAATATTATCTAATTTGGTTTTGCATCATTCAGTAGAGATTGGGTAAATAAGTCATTGATAAGGTATTTGAGTGCTTAATTGAACAAAAAATAACCTTGTTGATACCTGTAATACCCATGTTCATGCTTCGATAATTAATTATGCCCCTGGAAATATAATTATATGAGAAATATGTTCTGATTTCAAAATATATATCGATAATAATAATTAAATAAATAGTGACACCGGTTTCGTCAAAAAGAGTTAGGCGTACATTGTTCTCTATTCACCCCTTTTATACAACCTTGGCATTATTCATTTAGGCAAGTTGTCAGAAATGGAATGGAGCTATTCTGATATCTTTTTGTCCTGGCATTGATAGATTTGTACGTTCGGCTGGTCCTGAGCTGCATGGAATGAGTTGTGTCGTTGAGAGGGAACACATTCGAGTATATATGGGAACGTACACATGCTTCGGCAAACTTTGTACATAGGTCATGCCTTCTTTCTTCTAATGTTTCTATTGAAGCTTCTTTGAGAGCAGTTGTGTAAGTGAGTTCAGCTCCAAGTACAATCCTCATCGCCCTCTTTTGGATTTTTTCCAGTGCACTAGTCTGCAGCTTTGTGAGTCCAGGGTGCCACACCGGTGCTGCGTATTCCAGAGCTGGCCGGACGTAGGACTTGTATACGGCAACTAGATCTTCTCGTGGGATTCGAAATCTCTTCAGTCTGCTCAGTATATGTACCCGTTTCTTGCTCTTCGACATCATTTCTTTGACTTGTTTGTCCCATTTTAGGTCACCTTGAACCCAGACACCGAGGATTTTCGTTTCATTGACCACCTCCAAAACATTCGGGTCTAGAGATATGTCTGGGGGTGCTGGTTTGGTTCTCTTGAAGCAAATCTGCAGTTGTTTACATTTAGCTGCATTTAGTTTCAAGTAGTTTTGGTCAGCCCATTGCACCAGGTCGTTGACAGCTTCCTGCAGGTGAGAAGGCTCATTGACGGTCTTGGTCTCGCCGATACTAAGATCGTCTACATACTTCCATGTATGCAACTCTGTCGACTCCAGTGCGTCATTGATGACTACTAGAAAGGCTAGGGGGCCGATCTTTGTTCCTTGGGGAACCCCACAGGTTAGTTTCTTCCAGGAGGAGATAGCGCTTTGGTATTTTACTCTCTGGTGCCTATTCGTTAAAAAGTCGGCGATCCACGGGATGATTTCCGGACGGACTCCCATATTTAAGAGCTTAGTTACAACCACGGTGTGGTCTACCGTGTCGAACGCCTTCGAGAAATCTGTGACCACAAGATTTCCTACAAAATCCTGTTTGTCTGATTCCTTGTAGAATTGATTCATCATTTCAATCAAACAGTGTGTGGTTGATGAGCCTTTGAGGCTTCCATACTGATGTCGTTCAATATTTGGCCCCATGTCATGTTGGATCCATTTAGCCACGAATCCCTCACAAACTTTCGCACATTGGGATGTTAGTGACACAGGCCTGAGTTTTGTGATGACAGGAGGTTTCTCTTTTGGCACGGGAACAACATCTGCGTCTTTCCAGATCTGAGGGACCTTGCCTTCCCTGAGAGAGGAGTTGAAAATGTCTGTCATGGGTATGCTGATCTCGCAAGCAAATTCCTTGAGAACTCTGTTTGGCAAGTCATCAGGGCCGATGGGAGGAGGGAGAGGGAGGAAGTTGATCCTGTTCAGCTCCCAATACATCTCCCACACTTTGACCTGTGGAGGCTCTAGAGAAGGAAGATATGTCGGAAGGTCGGAAGTACTTAGAGGCAGTCGACCCTGTGATGGAGATGAAAATTCCTGGTTAATG
Organism: Strongylocentrotus droebachiensis; assembly: GCA_035222895.1. Lineage (NCBI taxonomy): Eukaryota > Metazoa > Echinodermata > Echinoidea > Camarodonta > Strongylocentrotidae > Strongylocentrotus > Strongylocentrotus droebachiensis. The sequence continues at coordinate 32,184 of JAVYIG010003680.1, forward strand.
GCATTAGCTATTTCCTCATCACTGGCTTCAGGGAGCGTTGGCACAGATATAGGAGAGCGTTCTTTGATCTTATTGGCGAGGAGCTGAATGCCACTATGCCACTTCGAGGAGTCTGAAGATCTTAGCCCTGCTAAGGAGTTGTCATGGAAGTTCTCCTGAGCCAATTTCTTGTAGCGCTTCCATTCGGTTAAGGAACCTTGGGCAAACGCTTCCTGACGCATCTTGATGGTTTCTTTCACTCGTGCGGTCATCCAAGGCTTGTCAGCACTGTGCAGTTTGACTGATCTACGAGGAAAGTATTTATTTACTGCTCCTTGGATCAATGTATAAAAAGCGTTTGCTTTTGATTCCGTTTCTGGTACGGAAAGGACTTCCTGCCAAGATTGGGATGTAACCCACCTTCCAAACTCGTGGATCCCTTGATATGTCATTGGACGTGATGTTTTCTTGAGTACCTTGTTGGGAGCCTTTGTTCTATTCTTTGCAGTCCATATCACCGTGTTATGGTCACTCATTCCCAGAGGAGACTTATATTTGTCAAGGCTGCATAATTTGACCAACATCACACATGCTCATAAGTAAAAGTGGTGCATTGCAGTTGGTCCAAGGAAAACACTGCTATGTGCATGCACTCCCATGCTCCAATGTATTGACTACATAAACATAGGGATGGATGTATATGGGGCAAAGGTCAGAGGATTTGTTTTCCCTACTTGAAGTGCCTGGTTAAAAAAATGTGTCCTCTCCTTAACAACCTAATGGCATACATTATATTGCTACCAGGGTGGTAAATGATTGCAATGATCAGTAGATTTTGTCAGTTACACACTTACAAATATTGCACTTTAAAATGTATTTAATATCAGACTATGTTGTGAGAATATTTCTGTCTTTGCATTCAGAAATTACCCAATTACATAGAGGAATTAATGAAAATCAATACCAAAATAAAATTATAGCTGTTGACATGATATTTAATGAATTCTTATACTGAGTGGAACAACAAATCAATGTTTTCTTACATGAAGGAAGTGATTATACTATAAAAAAATAATTGTTTCTGTACATTGTTAACAATGGGTAACTCTGTTATGGAGAGGACATTCAGTTTAACATTGCATTAGTGTGAGATACTGACCATCTATAGATATGTAGATGGAAAATCACATTTCATGATATTAAATGGAGGCATATTATTATTGTATACCAGTGCCATAGATAGTGCAAGCCTCAGTGCTTTAATATATGAAGAAAATACCTGTTATGGAGAGGACACACTTTTAACGGAAAATAAAGTCATCAAATTAACCAAGCAATAAAATATATATCACATATTTTGTTCATTGATTTGAGACATGTCCTCATTTTCAAACATTCTGAAGATTATTTAAATAGAGTTTAGGCCCATATATATCATTTTAAGTCACTGCTGCTGGCCTCAATGTTATGGAGAGGACATGTTTTTTAATTTTAACGGAAAAGATGCCTTTTACAAAAATATTCATCATTTTCACATTTATTGGTCAAATTTGGTCAAATAAGTTTTATGATGTTACATAGTGGCTGTGCTGACACTAAAACATTAAAATTTTACACAACTCTCAATAGATTCATGTAAGATATCAATGAACATTATCAAAATTATGAAATGAGAATCCCTTTTCCGTTAAAAATGCACTAAAAATGCTGAAATTAACAGAAATAATGTTTGCAGTGTTATGAAAATTGAACTGTAGGTTGCTGTTGATAAGGTCCATCAAATAAAATGGCCAACATAAAATAATAATTGTTTAAAAGATGCCAAAATGGGGAAAACCCCATTTTTCAAAAAGTGTACACTTAACGTGAAATGACCCATGTAGTCTTTCAGGAGTCAATTGTGGGGTTCTAACTCACATGTTTCATTCCCAAATTAGGGGGGAAACTAACCTCAACAATAAACATACCCATGTTTGTTTTGAACGAAAACAAAGATATTTAGGAAAGAATTATGGTACAGCTTCCACATTAGAGCAGACTGCAAGGAAGGTGGTGGTGAAGATATTTTTTGTTAGAATTAATTAATTTTCATTTTAGCTTTCCAGGATTTCAGGTTTTCTACACCATGCAATGCAAAACAAAAGATATGGGTATGTCTTGCAAAATCTAGACACATATATTTCTAATGCAGTAAGTAATATCACCTGAAAACAGAAGTGATTGATGAACAAATAGCAGGAAAAAAATATTTATTTCAAACAGAATTCTCACCAAGGTAGAATCCAAAATCCTTAGCATGCAAGTTCTCATCCATATATGTTATGCCCAACGTATAGAGGGGTGACACTCCGATTCCGTGCAGTACCTGTGCTAAGATAAATACCCAGTAAAAAACAGCCAAATCTGATTCGGCACCACCGCTACCGTCGCAACTGTCCAACCTAGTCATGTTGTCGGGAGACCTTTGACACAAGAGATTCGGCGATTCGCCCGCATCGTAGAGCCCCGTCAGGAAATGCGGGAGCGCAAATATCACCGATCCGAGGCTGAAGATGGCAGAACCGACGCCGATCCATCTGGGCTTGTTGCCCTGCTCACCGAGGTAGGTGACTAGGAGGGAGACAGAGAGTGCGGAGACGTCGTAGGCGCTGGAGATGAAGCTACTCTTGAAGCTGTCCAGGCTGAAGCGATGTTCAAGGGTGGTGATACTGATGTAGACTAGACCCATGGCAGTCATTCCCTGGATCAAGGACAGTGTACATACGAAGAAGAGAAAGCCCCTGGGGTTGTTGAAAATCTGTCACAGAAAAAAAATGTGTCAAAGAAGAGGAGTTTTTTTTTTCTTTCTTTATTCTTATATCACACAGCTGATCTTAAATACAAGGAGTTAAGCAACAACTCTTCCTTAGGAATTCTCTCCCTTGAAGCTTCCCAGCATTTAAATAGAAAGTTAAATTTGTCAACAGAAGAAAAATGGAAAAGCTTGTTGAAGATATTTGTGGAGAGGGAGAAAAGGGGACAACGTGCATATTATTTTAGGTGTTCAGTAATAAAATTAACAAAAACGTCAGTTTCAATTTCCAACTCTACCTTCTAGGGTTGTATTATATAAATTGAGTCCAAACTGTTTAAAGCTGAGCTTAGAAAAAGAAATTACATTAAAAACTGCAGTCACATACTTGTATACCTAAAGCATGCCACAACAGCATTCATTCCTCACCCTTCCCATGCCCCCTCCCTTTATGCCATGCCTAAATTTTTACTGAGAGAAACATAAATAATAATCTCACCTGAACGAAAGGAGGGGAGTACCCAAACCAGCCACATCGTGAAAGATCTTCAACATCTGAATGCACAATCTCGGAAATTGCATCACTGGTAACCGTGGCAATAGCATCTTCGTCTACCCTGTCCCGACTTCCATTCTCCCTGACCGGAGTTTCAACTTGTCCTCCTAAGTGTTCTCTTCCATCGACTACCAGTACAGCATCATCGTCCCCATCTTCTTCCCTACTGTTATTTCTGGATTCGTACCTTGCGACGGCCCCCGGCGATTTACTTCTGCTTCCCTGTTCATTAGCTAATCTCGTTCTTGGGCTCGTTGGTGTTGTTGTACCATACTGTCTGTCCATTCCCTCATTGTGGAGGGGCTGGTCGCCTGATGACGGACCGATCATGTTGCCTTTGACAGGGTTCCGGTCGTTATCCTCATCGGTGAGTCTGTCGTGGCCTGTTGATATCACAGGCTCAATATCTGCATCAACCACCTGTAACCAAAGAAGAAAGTGTCCCAAGACAATTACAGTCTTAAACTATTTTTCATATTTGCTGCCATTGAGATTTTCACTAGCCACCAAAAACAAAAAAACAAAGGGAGTAGTGAGCAAGTGACAG
>JAVYIG010003680.1:36256-186590 GCA_035222895.1 Strongylocentrotus droebachiensis
GGTGAGGAATGAATGCTGTTGTGGCATGCTTTAGGTATACAAGTATGTGACTGCAGTTTTTAATGTAATTTCTTTTTCTAAGCTCAGCTTTAAACAGTTTGGACTCAATTTATATAATACAACCCTAGAAGGTAGAGTTGGAAATTGAAACTGACGTTTTTGTTAATTTTATTACTGAACACCTAAAATAATATGCACGTTGTCCCCTTTTCTCCCTCTCCACAAATATCTTCAACAAGCTTTTCCATTTTTCTTCTGTTGACAAATTTAACTTTCTATTTAAATGCTGGGAAGCTTCAAGGGAGAGAATTCCTAAGGAAGAGTTGTTGCTTAACTCCTTGTATTTAAGATCAGCTGTGTGATATAAGAATAAAGAAAGAAAAAAAAAACTCCTCTTCTTTGACACATTTTTTTTTCTGTGACAGATTTTCAACAACCCCAGGGGCTTTCTCTCTTCGTATGTACACTGTCCTTGATCCAGGGAATGACTGCCATGGGTCTAGTCTACATCAGTATCACCACCCTTGAACATCGCTTCAGCCTGGACAGCTTCAAGAGTAGCTTCATCTCCAGCGCCTACGACGTCTCCGCACTCTCTGTCTCCCTCCTAGTCACCTACCTCGGTGAGCAGGGCAACAAGCCCAGATGGATCGGTGTCGGTTCTGCCATCTTCAGCCTCGGATCGGTGATATTTGCGCTCCCGCATTTCCTGACGGGGCTCTACGATGCGGGCGAATCGCCGAATCTCTTGTGTCAAAGGCCTCCCGACAACATGACTAGGTTGGACAGTTGCGACGGTAGCGGTGGTGCCGAATCAGATTTGGCTGTTTTTACTGGGTATTTATCTTAGCACAGGTACTGCACGGAATCGGAGTGTCACCCCTCTATACGTTGGGCATAACATATATGGATGAGAACTTGCATGCTAAGGATTTTGGATTCTACCTTGGTGAGAATTCTGTTTGAAATAAATATTTTTTTCCTGCTATTTGTTCATCAATCACTTCTGTTTTCAGGTGATATTACTTACTGCATTAGAAATATATGTGTCTAGATTTTGCAAGACATACCCATATCTTTTGTTTTGCATTGCATGGTGTAGAAAACCTGAAATCCTGGAAAGCTAAAATGAAAATTAATTAATTCTAACAAAAAATATCTTCACCACCACCATCCTTGCAGTCTGCTCTAATGTGGAAGCTGTACCATAATTCTTTCCTAAATATCTTTGTTTTCGTTCAAACAAACATGGGTATGTTTATTGTTGAGGTTAGTTTCCCCCCTAATTTGGGAATGAAACATGTGAGTTAGAACCCCACAATTGACTCCTGAAAGACTACATGTACATATATAATAAATGTTTTTAAACCTTATCTTTTTGGTACAGAAAATATAACCCCTTTGGAAATACATGTGTAACCCCCTTCAGTGATCCCAAAAGATATTTAAGTCATGTATGTGTATAATGTTGAACACCAGAGCATTTTGCATAATGTAGTTTGTTTTGTTTATCTTACCAGGTATCTTCAATGCTATGAGTGCAGCTGCACCAGGCCTGGGTTACGCACTGGGAGGAGTCTACCTCCGGGTCTATACAGACTTTCATGTAACGGACAGGTAGGGAAACAATTATAAATCTTATAATCGTTCTTATTTTCTATGTTTTAAAATAATATATTTATACCAGTTATGATGTAAAAATAAATGAATTAAATACATTCTGTAGCCCCCCCCCCCCCCCCCAAAAAAAAAAAAGTGTGCTTATTTTCTGTAATTTGACACCACATTTTAACTTATTCAAACTAAAACAAAATAAAGGAATGCACTCTGAGATTTAATTGGTTCTAATCTTAAAAAGGGGCAAAACAGAAAAAATTATAGAAAAAGATCACTGCTTGATCAAGATCCGATAAACATAAGAGTTTATGAATGTATACCAGTGCTATTTTTCAATTTACCCAAGCACTTTTGAAGCTTTTGAGCGCTAGATCGCTCACACGCTCACATGAATCTATTTCGCTGGTTAGGGTAGGGTAAGGGTATTGATGTAACATTCCAACCATTGGTCAACAAAAAAATTGATGATTGTTGTCTACTTTCCCTTATTTCCAAATGTTATTCTCTTATTTTTTGTCTTCTTCAATAGTGCTTTAGTATCTCCTAGTGACCCGAATTGGGTTGGGGCTTGGTGGTTAGGGTTCCTCCCCAATGGCAGTCTTCTGTTCGTCATCTCTCTTCTTATGCTCGGCTATCCTAAAGCATTGCCTGGTGAGTACACTGGTACATGTAAGGATACTGTGTATTAAGGCAGTAATTTTTGCGGGCGTCTTATTTTTTGTGAATTTCGTGAATCATTCATTGATTGCAAATGTAACAACACAAGCATATTTCCATCAATTAATGTTGCATGTCAAAATCACTTAAGCCCTGTAGCATGCCGCACAAGTGTGGCACCTGTAGGATGAGTCGTCAAGGGGTCATGTACACTGTAGCACGTATATCAAATTGCGTAATGCAGACGAGACCGCCGAGAACTTTCCCTTGTTCGTTTTCCTAACAGTTTTTATAACACTACAGTCTATTGGGGGACATGAGTATTGTAAAACCGGTCACTCAAAGATTTTTTATTTTTTGAGGCACTTCATGATCATTTTAATGCTCAATTTTGTCAGGCATAGACACTGATAACACGGGCCATGCATCTCAGATTTAGAGATTTAGTTAAATGATGCCTTTAAAGGCTTGCTAAATTAAAATTGCATACAGTGTATGCAATTTGAATAAAAGAGTTAAAGAAAAACTCACCCCAAGAAATAATTAATTATTCTGAGAGAATTATTGTTTTATTGCCTACTTATCTCAGGCCTGATAAAAAACCCGATTTAAATCGGTTTCCCGATTTTTTTTTTTATTGTTCCCGATTTTTTCCTGATTTTTTTTCTTCTCGATTTAAAAAAAAACAAAATCTAGATTTTTTTTTTTTTTTTTTTTTTTACCAGATTTTTTTTCCTTCCCTATTTTATTCTGATTTTCCTGATTCCCCCCCTTATTATCTCTATTCTTCCCTATTTTGCCCTATTTTATTCCCAATTTTCTTTGTTGTTGTTTTTTGTTGTAATGGCAATCAGTCAAGACCTGACTATTGTCACCAACGCCTTTCTTTTTAATATTAATTTCTTTCTTTCTCTCTTTTTTTTAAATAGAGTATCAAAAATACAAATTAAATATAGGCTTCTCTCTTTTTTTTCTTTTTCTTCTTTTCCCCCTTAAAATGAAATGAAAGAGAAAATAGATGATGAAAAAAAAATAAAAAATAAAAATACGACAAAATGTAGATTTTTTAATCCTGTAGGTTACCGCATAGTCCTGTCCGTTCTAAGACACCGTCCAGACACCGTCCTGTCTCTCGGGTGTAGACAGGGGGCTCCCTTTGGGAAAACATTTCTCGAAAAGGGGGAATGTTGTTAGATGTCATTTTTCCCCCGCGAATCCTCTTCTTTTTTTTTTTACCCAAGGGAGGTGTGGTTGAGGGGAAAACAAAAAACCTATTTTTTGTTTAGCACTCACTATCACCCCTGTTATCTACAACAATCCCCACCAAAGAGTATATGCACAAGGCATAATGTAAAGTTTCTCAGCATGTCATGGGCGTCTCAGACGTCTCCATTTTGTTGATTAAATACAGCGGAACCTCATAATAAAGAGCTCCAAAAAGAGCTCTTTTATAACAAGGTGATCTTACTGGTCCCAGCTCTGTCAATTCTTGTTATGTTTACCCTGATACAACAAAGTAATTTCCATGGTCCAAAGGACCTCTATAAAACATGTTCCATTGTAGCTCTTATTCAAGAACAGTACAACATACTAAATGGATGGAATAATTTATGTGATTTTTGCTTTTTCTGCTAATATAAAATATGTTATTCCTAGCATTCTGGATCAAAAGATAATTAATCATCTCTAAAAGGACGATGTACTGCTATGGGATAAGGGAATATCATTTTGAAGGAAATATGATTCTGAATTATTCATCATGCAGTAGATTGGTTATTTTAATCAGCAAAACTAATAAAATGTAAAAAAAATTGTGTCCATTTGCTGATCATCACAATTCACTAACAAGTGTTGATACAAAATGAATTTGACAAAAGTAACTGATCTTTGTGGCCGGAAAATTCAATTCAAAATTTATTAACAAAATAACAACAGTGATATGTATGAAAGATATAAATATGCAAAATACATATTTTGTAGTACTTAGTACTATTACTGCTCCCCAAAGGGGTTTGTATGAAAGTGAATGTAAATAAAGTAAGAAGGGAATACATTGATCAGTCACTTGGCTATATGAGACATCACAACATAACCCTTCATGAAAAGCAATAGTTACATAATCAAGGGTAGACTGAATCTATCAATCTCGACATATATGATATTATCCTAAATAAATGCTAAAACCCCGGGGCGGCAATCCAGGACACGTTCCCCATTCAATTTGAAAAAGTGCAAACAACTATGTATAGCAAATACAGACTAAAGACTGCAACACACTTTTATGCTCTGGAGGGCCCAAGAGTGCAGTGTTTAGACTAATAAAAATGCAACAATCTTCACGCTTGGTCGCTACACTCGTTGGCATAATATCCTTCATAATGTAAAAGTAAATATTATAGGAAATCTCGCATTTCGCCCCCCCCCCCCCCTCCCCCAGTTGGTCATGAAAAGAAATCGCCGCCCCTGCTAAAACCATCACTAATTTCAAGGAAATCAGCGATCTATCAAAATATCATAATTTCTTCATTCTGTTTAAAATAACTAAGTTTCAGTGATATTCCAAAACTAATCTAATAATCATTCAAAGAAATAAAGCCTCAAATACAAGTGAATAGATCCTATATGTCCTTAAATCTGGAAAGATCCAGAACTCATGTGCAAGTCCAGCCTACATGTAGTATCCCTACAACCAACATCATGCAATGCATACTCTGTTGACAACTCAAGACAATTAAAGCTGATCCCTTACCCTTACGTTCCAAATTAAATCTTTCGCTCTCAAAATCACTAGCCACTGTACGATATTAATGGTACTACTTGTACTTTCTAATGATATGCAATAGCTTTAATTTCAATATACTACATGTACTGCCAACTGGTTTTTCCTAAACTTAGTAAACCAAACTTCCAGTGGTCAAGGCAATGATACTATGCACTGTTACACAACATAGCTAAATTCTGAGTACTGTGGTGCAAATGGGAAAGATGCACTAGCTGGCTTTGGCTAAATACAGTGTTATACTGTACTTGTACATATGATGTGTCAACATGGGTTTCACTTAAGTGGAAACTCTATACTCAGTTTTGGTTATAAGTCTGGTTATATATACATGTAACTACAAAGGCATTCACTATTTTACTGTATTTCTGTATCTTTCTATATACTACTCTCAAGCATCTCTGATCAAATGGCATTCAGTCCTATACATTTTACTCTGAATACATTAGATCCACATCAGTTACAGTTTACTAAATTATAGCCATAGTAAGACATATCATACAATCATATCAATAAATTCATCAATATATCATAAGCTAAGATATACATACCAGTATTCCAATCTTCTACAGAATATATTACTGTAATTAGAGATAGCAACTTTAGGTAGAACAATCATAGCAAAAATATTACGAGAATGTATTATAGTATTAATGACTGCTTTGAGAGAAATAGTTGTTTTTATAAGCTCAAGGGAAGGTTACAATTGTGCTATTGCCCGAGGCGTGCCGAGGGCAATAGCACAATTGTAACCTTCCCGAGAGCGTATAAAAAAAACTATTTCTCGAATATCAAAGCAGTCATTAATACTTTTATATACCGAAGAGTCAACTTACCAATCAACTGGTAGAACAGGTACTCAGGTAGAACTCAGAACTCCGTAATAACTCAACTGTAGAACCGTAGAAAATAACTCAACCGTAGAACCGTAGAAAATAAACCGTAGAACCGTAGAAAATCACTCAACCGTAGAACCGTAGAAAATAACTCAACCGTAGAACCGTAGAAAATAACTCAACCGTAGAAAATAACTCTTATTTGTTCAAAATGTTTACCGTACAATTGTGAAAATTATACGTGGGGGCTTGCACCTGCTGATTTGTGGAAACATGGGCATGGCTACTAGTGATGTTGCATGTGCGTGGGAAGTTCTCTGGGTTATTTGTGATCTCATTGAAAATGTCATTTAGTTCCCGCAGTTCCTGGCTTTCACTACGCTGACCACCAGTAGATGTTGATGACGATGGTACTGATTTCGGATCAACAGCTGCCGCGATACCATGACCTATGGTTGATGAGGATGGTACTGATTTCGGATCAACGGCTGCCGCGATAGCATGACTCATGTTTTCTTTGGCTGTACTGCTGGTCATAGCATAGTGTTTCAGACTGGTCTCCGCCTTGTGTCCGGAGACACTCATGATCTCTCTGTCTCTGAACCCAGCATTTTGTAGGGTACTGATGCTGGTTGCCCTTAGGCAATGGTTGGTGTAAGCCTTGGTACCTGCACGAGATGAAATTGTTTTCATCTTGTCTCCGATGCTGTTTTTCCCTAGGGGTGCATTACAGTACCATTGATCAAAAGAAGATGGATTGGATTTGAACTCACGCTTGGCCTGTGCACGTGCATTTGCCGGTCTCTGCCAAAAACTCTTACATAGTGGATTCAATTTATCTTTGTAGCGTAAGAAGGAGGCAACAGGACATCGTGGACCATTAGTTGGAATCATGACACCACCTTGGCTTTTCTCAAGTTTATCTGCCCGGTTGTTTTTTGTGAGTGTATCTTTCAGAGTTATGGAGCATTTTCCCCCTTCATCACAAATGTCAAAGCTGTCAAGTGTCATTTCACGCAAATTCTCTCTACCCCGATTGCAAAAGTACAACATTACATCCATAAATACCTTGTCCTGAAGACCCACAGGATCATCCAAATCAAGCGAACCTTGGATTTTGTCCATGTCTTCTGCTGAGATAGCTGGTTTGTGAGTTACAACTCCCTTTCCTTCCTGTTTAAGCATTGCTGAAAAACACTTAAAAACTCTCGTCGAGTTGGAAAAATCTTCATGCTTGATGATATCTATCTTATTACAGTTGAGGAAATGACGCTGAAGTCCGAATCTTATAGCTAACATTGACTTCTTCATGTAATAACTTCCGTTCTTCCGTCTGGCACCAGCGTAAAACTTTTGCAGTACATTGTCCAGCTCCGAATTTGAAAGCTTGTTTACGCTATCGAGGTCTGTCTTGATAACTTGCAGGAAGTCTTCGAATATTTTCATGGAGCATTTAACGGAATTTTTCGTGTTCTTGCTGTCAGCAGAATCAATCAAGTCTCTCATTTGATCATCATCAAGAAGCTGAAATCTTGGGAGCGTTTCTATTAATTCCGCCATTTTGGCCTAGTACAGTCGGTCGTCTGCGCTGCACTCGATCACTGGCACAACAATGCTACAAATTCACAAGGGAGTCGGGCTTAACTCGCCCCACGGGACATCTCGCCCCAGCGAGATATCCCGACATGATTTATCGATCGAGAGATACCAGTAGTCTGCTAATTAACGGCCAGGACGAAAGAATGTGAACAAATATCAGCCATATCGTCTAAAATGTACAATGGGCACAAACATATACACATTGGTATCTCTCGGTCGATGAATCGTGTCGGGACATTTCGACCCAGTCTTTGATGCTGGGGCGAGATGTCCCGTGGGGCGAGTTAGCTGCTAGTTGTATTACAAAATTGGTAAAATGTAGCGACCATTTCTTCGCACAGGTATGGTATCCTCCATCGCTCAAACCATTTTTTAACATGTAAACCTATGGGGTAACCATGGAGACTGACTTATTTTTTTAATAAGCATGGTTATTAAAAATAGTGAAATGTTTTATGCATGGTTACCGAGAATTTTACAGGAACAGTTGAAGTTTATGAATGCAATTTCGACCAATCAGAGGGCTGGATTACTTAAGTGAGGTATATAATCTTTCTTAATACCTGTACATTAAGTAAGAACAGAAAACAATGACCAGTCACTTGGCTATTATTATTTATACATCAACAATAACGATGATGACCACATGTACTGATCAAGCTGCACTGAGGAGTTTTGGGGTAAGTCCATTACAGGTGTTTGAGTGTGTTCCTACTAAAGGGGTTTTCAACACATGTATTCAAGTGACTAGTTGTATCAAGGATATACTCATGAATATACACAAATTTGTAAGGGTACCCTATTTTACAGGTGCCCTATTTTAGAGGGGCCTCACAGTAAAAAGAAAGAAGTATTGACTGCTTTGAGGGGTAAGGTTAAACCATTTCCAAAGGGGATATCAAAACTGTACTGTGCATGCAGTCTCAAGATCATCAATGAGCAATAGTTTTAACTGCAACCTATAAAATAAGTAGTCAAAATTTGTTTGACATATACTGCATGTCATTTCTCAAGAAGAGATATTGCAACAAAATATGTATGTTAAAGTGTATTTATTTCTCTTGAAATTTCCTGTTGGGGGTGTCTCACTGCATGCATCCATTTTGAACTCACAGTGTTCTCATTGCATCTAATCTTTTCATTCTATGCCCAAGTAGAAGTACTATGCCTGGCCACTACTATTCACTACACTGGCCAACGGTCAGTAGTGAATTTCATGCCAACAGTTTTGACCAATAAGAGGCCTAGAATTTTGTATTTAACTGTAAAGTAAAAAAAAAATATGCATTGTACAAAATTAGGTAGGGCATGTAATATACTGTTTCAAGTTTATTTGTCCACATCTCACTAAAAAACAGTACCGGTAAGTACATATGACAGCATTGCATATTACTCAAAGGAAAAAAGACATTCAGTAAATTAACAAACAGTACAACGTATACTAAGAAACATAATATATATTGAATAGCAATTTACACAATTAATACACAAAAAGCTTTATTTTAAAAAAAAAATCAATAAATTAGGATATTGTACATGATTTAATTTTGATTATTTATAATGATAATGATAACGATAATAATGATAATATTACTTATATGTACTACTACTGCTATAATGTACATGGACATGTACTACTACTAATAATGATAATAAGGCTGATGATGTATGCAGTCTCATAGTTCAGAAATTCATGTGAATTCCTGCATGTAACAAGGACATACACCTGAATCAGATGGGTTCTTGCTTCAATGCAGCTGTGATTATGCTGCTAGGGGATGGATCATTTACTGCCTGTGCATCAAGATTGTGGATTGGTATTCCCCAAATCCTTCGCTCTTGTCACCAGTTATCCACTTTCAGCAGGGCTCAAATTAATTTTTTGTCCACGGGGGCTCTTCCCCCAAAAAAAGAGCCCCCGTGAGCCTTCTCACGGGGGCTCTTTTAGTACTGACGGGGGCTCTTTTTTATACAAATATCCATTGAATTGGTACCTATGATACTCCTCAATTATTTGCTATTTCATCATTATCATTCCAATCAGCATTTTCCCTCTTACAAATTTACAAGCTACATAGCTGTTACTGGCCTGTGTATATAATATATACGCATGCAACACTGATCTTTATGATGTCTTTAACGTGACATATCTTCTTCTCCCCTTGCAAACGAGAAAGAAAACAAGGTCATTAAAAGGGATTAAGCGACAAATAATGATTGTGATTCAAATTGATGCAAATATTTGTTTGAATAAGCACTGCTATTCACCCGAATCTTCTTTGTAAAAACAACTTTTACAAATCTCAGTCATGCTTACTGAGTTGAGACGTTCCATTCAATGTAAAATACTCATTAAAGAATACAGTTCTCCTAATCTGAAAGTGATCTTACAACACAGTGGCAGATTTGCATGGCTGAGATTTGTAAAAGTCATTTTTACAAAGAAGATTCTGGTGAAAAACATTGCTAATTCAAAAAAATCCTTGCATCAATTTGAATCACAATGATTATTTGTCGCATGATACTTTTATTAAATAACCTTGTTTTCTTTTTTGTTTGCAGGGGGAAAATAAGCTATGTCACGTTAAGAAATCATAAAGATCAGTTGTATTATGCGTATATACATTATGATACCAGAACAAATGTTGATTATCAGAATGTCATTTTGGAATACCTCTATACAAATACCACATTGTCTTTAGCCCATATCAGTATTAGTATCATGCAATATAAAGCTATTATTCTTTATTTAATTCAGTATAATGCTTTTCCTCAAAAATAGTTTTGCCATTTTGTTAGGGTTGAGACGCTAAGAAATGGTTTCAAATGTACATTACATGAACCCTGAACCATTGCAAAATGATGGTGGTTCTCTCTCTCTCTCTCTCTTTACTTTAATCATGCATTATCAACTACATATAAAGCAGCAACCAAAAACTTAGGGTTATCTGAGATAGGTGAAAGTAAGAGTTAAAAAGAAAGTCATGCTAAAACGGCGCTTCACTCCCCCCCCCCCCCCCCATGAAAAAAATAAAATAGATTAGTAGTCCTCCTCTCCAGCATCCCCCCCCCCCCCCCCCCCCCCCCGTAGATCTGCCCATGTTACCATATCATTCCACGACATCTTGGTCTTCCTCTTCTTCTCAATAGGGACTTTTTAGATTTGCGTGGACGTGGACGTGTTACGTCCTTTTAAGGCACGGGCAGTCACATGTCACGTCTTTTTAAGCACTGGCACTGCCTTAAAAGGAGGTCACACGTTTCAGTCCACGTTCCCATCGTGCAAATCTAAAGGTCCCTAATATTGATTTACTGGTCGAGGTTCATTATTTGCTAGTCATTTGAAATCATCAGATTTCAGCGGGTTAACGCTTTCACATCGAAAAACTTCTCCATGACCATGTTTCTGCCCTTGCGCGATCGCCTCCAGCTCCAGCAGACATAGCGCGGCAGCGTGCACACGTACCGCTACTAAGGGCGCAGTAGGCCTATAACCACTGCTGACGGCGGCACTGCACTGTGAGCTGAATCGGTAATAATAGGCCTACTCATAAAACAAGAAATCTTGCACGCTAATCTAAGTTCCATTTCATTTGAAAATTGAAACTCAATATTGTGTTAAAGTTATAACAGAAAAGAAAATCTTTATATTATAAGTCCACGGGGGCGATTTTTAATTTTGCAATCGCCCCCGTGAGCAACCTGACGGGGGCGATTATGTAGCTCACGGGGGCGAATCGCCCACCGCCCCCGTGTGTTTTGAGCGCTGACTTTCAGAAGTGATCTAAAGACCTACCTATTTCAGATTGCTTACAATTACTCACTGCTTTTTTGTCTTTTCCCGTTAGAATTATGAACAGACATTTTCGGTAGTTTTTCAGTCTCATCAGCGCTTTTGATTAGACAACTAGATATTGGCGCTATATAAATACCTGGATTGGATTGGATTGGAAAGTGTCCCAGTATATTATCTTCAGAAAAATTACGAAATATACATCTATCTCTGTCAAGAAAAATGCTGAAACTTTTCCATGCCGTAGAATCATCCGGCAGTATTCCACTTTGGCATACAGCAGACAGGAGCAGTTATTGGAAGATTTTGATCGCCTAGTGAAGTTGATAGGCCATTGATAGATTGTTCATGGGTAAAGTTGATTAACAATTAATGATGCAAGTGGTCTTATGTCTGTTCGCTGGCCGGAGGTTCATCTTGCACATCAGCCGTTATTTGATGATTTTGATCTCCCGATGGAGCTGATGGGCCCATGTCCAGTAGTGCTACATGTACGTCTTGCTGAGATCCTTGCTGGCTGCCTGAAGTAGTTACTAGCATCTGGGTCGTCTTGTTGTACTGCAGTATATATCCTTAGTATGCTCAGAGAGATACTTCTTGGTATGCTGAATCGATTTTTAGATTAACTAACTTGTGTATTTTTCGAGAGTAATCCAGCAGTAGCAAAATTAGCAAAACTAGCAATCCACATACTACAGTAAAACCAAGGCTAATCAAGATATTCTGGCAATCTATGGACTGATGAAATTTCTGCTGAGAGAGACATTCTGATTCCAGGGGTGTTACTCTTATTGGAGTTGTCATCGTAGGTGTCACAGGCTTTGTTGTAGGATCTGCTACAGGATTTATTGTAGGTGTCAAAGGCTGTGTTGTAGGGACTGCTACAGTATTTATTGGAGTGGTTGGTGTGCTATCTTGACTTTCTTTTGGGAACCAATATGTGCTTTCCGTAGAGAAGGAGAAACCGTCTTTTCTCAAGACCAATCTAAAAGCACTGTCATCATTGTAGCTTCGGTTCCTCACATTGACTTTGTACCTGAGATGAAGCCCGTGCTTTTCATCCACCTCAGCAGATATCGCGATTCTCCATCTCTCGCGAAATCCTGCTGCTTGATCATCATCTACGATGACTTCACCATTGGCTATGGTGAGATCTACATTCTTTAACTGCATGTTTTGAGAATTGTTCAAAACATTCATTAACTGGGGTAGTCCCATGCGAAAGTCCATCTCCCTGGTCGCATCACTGCCATTGAAAAAAGTCTCACTTTTTAACGTGCATGGTAAAGTGGAAGATTTATCTTCATGGTCTACCTCCTGGCATGGATATATAGGCCTATTTTCTTCTTCAGGGCATGTTACCACAGGGAGGTGAGTAACCCCCAGAGCACTCATCAGCAATAGCAAACGTAAGGCCATCATGAACTCTCTGTGTACAGCTCTCAATAATACAGATGTAGATAATGTGATTTACACACATGGGACGTACGTACATAGGAGTCTATAAGACACTGAACAAAATTAAAGCTGTCAGGTTTGCCGTTGGATTTTCCAAAAATAAGCATCAAATACATGTAGCACCATTAAAGACCATCACAAACTTGTCCTTTAGAATATTGTCCAATATACATGTACTGTAAGTATGAAACCGTCCATTGCTTGTAAACATCTTCAAATTACTGGTTGAAATGAACTGATGTCATGACCTCACGCGACGTGTTTTGCTGTCTCATGTCCATCGATCCCCTCCTCGTTCGTAGAGTTTCATCTAAAGTCACTAAGATTATTGCCCTAATTTCTTTCTATACAAACAATTGCAGCTAAATAAATATTACATAAAGTAAACAAAATTCTTTTATTTTTGCAGGTCTGTTTAGGATATGGAATGAAAAAAAATATTCATAGTTCTGTGATTGTATGTAGTCTTCTGTTGACATATGGGTTTGAATTCCCATTTGGACTTTTGCCCTCTTTTACAATATGTATTCACGTTGAAAAGAATGAATGTTCCATAGTGCGTGCTTTTGAGACAATGTTTGTGAGCTGCTCTATCAAAACTAGGAGGAAAGAGCTGCTCAATTGAGATAGATGTCTGGGGCCTGGCACTGTGGGATATAGTCTCACTATCAGCTACTTAGTTTGCATGCATGCAGGGCCCTCAAGTAGCAGGATGTGTTACGCACAGGTACATATAAATTAGGTGCATGGGTACTTATTAAACCATATCAGACTTTTACTATCAAACGACAGAATACATAGATGTACTGAACCTTGCATTTCCTAGAGAATATATATATAATATTCTTTTTAGGTGGTCTGTCAATGACAGATCACCTATTGTTTTCGTCAGAATTTTCTTTCTTTATTTATTTATTTTTATTTATTTCTTCACACTTTTTTGTGCACAGGATAACTCAAGATCGGTTCAATCAATTTCCTTCAATTTTGGCACAGTTATAGGTCATTGCCATGAGACGTGACAGTAACATTTTCAAGGTCATCAAATCTTCATGACGTCATCCAGGCGCCATTTTGTGTTTTGTTTGGTACTTTTTACTCATGATCATATCTTCATAACGGAAAAACATTTCTCATTCATATTTATCATGATTAAGGTCAATATCCGTCCGGTCAATTTCAGGTCAAAAAACATGCGCGCATGCGTACGTCCGCGCGTCAGCTCGCGCGCAAAATTTAAAAATGCTCAAAATCATATCAAATTAATTTTGCATACGTTTTAGGCCATTTTAAGCATTTTGCAAAAAAACGCGCACACGGGCATGCGCGCGCGTTTTCGCGCGTACTGGTATTTTCCAACATAGAATCGCCAATCTTTCTCTGTCATCATATTTGGCACATTTTTTCAAGCATTTTGATACCTTGTTCACCTTTTTCTGACCATTAATAACGGAATGAGCGTCCGTTTAAGATAATTTCCGTGCGTGCGAGCTCTTGTAATACATAGCATACATGGGCAAAAACATGCCTATACAAAATCCATTGTAGCGCTTTAGGATGCAAGGTGAACCCAATTTTTTTTCTCCATATTTTGATAGAGTATGAATTGGAAATATGATTTCATGTCTCATTTGACCCTCAAGTAACTCATGACGTCATCCTAATGGCCTCCCAACTCAAAATTTCAATTTGCATATTATGACGTCAGCAGATTTTTGGAAAATTAATTGTATCTCTGTAAATATTAATCAATTTTCTTTCAAATTTTGATATGTTCTACCTGAGAATATTCTCTACAAATGCACTTTCCACAAAAATTCATTTTGACAATGGTATCATGACGTATTTTTGCGATTAAAGGAGGCATGTCAATTTTTCACATTTTGCGTGTATTCTCTATGGGACATGACTTTTTCTCAAAACTGGATTCTACATTCTCTACTTTCGCGAGCAATATCTCCGTCGTTTTATCTTTGTTTACGCTGAGCTTTGAGTATGTTGTAGCTGAGACAATAAGCTATCGTAAGTGTGCCCCTTATTTTTCGATCAGATGCCGCGATCATGCTCATATTTCACTTACAAAGTGGGATTTGAGAATTTCATTTTCCGTTTACGTGTAAACGCTATGGGAAACGTTTTGGTATATCGGTAACGCACTTGACTTCCGACCTTGAGGTCCCTGGTTCGAGTCCGGGCGTCTCCAACAATTTTTTTTCTTCATTTTTTTTACTTTTTTTACTTTTCAATGATCATAAAATTGAAAACAGACCACCTAATTCGTCACCATGACGAATTAAATTTCTAGTTTTCTTCTTCTTCTTCTGTAGACCAGATTCTGGTCATTTTAAATATATTTTAGCTTCAAGTGTATATGCGGGGGCTCACCCCACTAATTCACCTACCCCCCCCCCCCAAAAAAAAAAAATGACCAGAAAACTTCACATCGGTCCAAATGAATGACATGTGATCCCCATGGCCTCACACACCCAAAAAACCTGCCCCACATGAGAGAGAAATAATAATATTAAAAAACAAACATCAGATACAAGAAGTCAGGAGACAGATGGTTGCATCATACAACAGTTTTGGAATTAACTGCATGTATTGTAGCCTAGCTATGCTCTGCTATGTGTTCTTTCATTCATGCTTTGTGCCCAATGGTAATTATAATAATCAGTAATGAATGTAATTGATTTTGCACAATTTCTATAAACTCAACTCAACTGCACATCATCATGTAACAAGAACACAGGAGAAATGACACTTTATAAAATAAAAATTAGTTGTCAGTAGTCTAAAAGGGTTTTAAACAGGCTTTGATGTTTGATGTAAACATGGGTCGTATTAAAGTCACATAGAAGTCAGCTCTCATGGGGAATTCGACACCGTTCAGGTGTTTACCCAATAACAGGTGTGGTCAATCACCAGGGTTAGCCTTGAGTTTTATGACCATTAGACCTTATGTAATGCTTTGCTTTTCCTTCGCCCGAGAAATCTCCGAGCATGCTCCGAGAGACTAGGGGGTAATTCTTGACTGGCCACCGGGTTTGCTGTGTGCAGATTTGTACTCCCATTAATGGTAATCCCACCAAGTCTGGTGTCAGCGAATTACGACCTTCTGCACATGGAAACTGACTACCCACTCCCTTTAAGCATGGCTAGGAAAAATGTTGATGAAAATAACTGATTCTTAGGATTTGAAACATGCTTACCTTAATGAATTGAATGGTGGTCATTATTTTACCTGACTGCCAAGAAAGCATAAATGCTTGTAAAGTAAGCAACCAGACGGCCGACAGCTTTAGGTCCTCTCCGAGGGAGCTGGTGATGAGGATTAATGCCTTACCAAAGGGCACTAGCGCATCGCCTTGGTTTCGAACCCGGGTCACCGGATTACTGCTCTTCCGACTGAGTTATCACGCCTCCTTAGGGAGGGAGATTGTTTCAGACTTTGGGTGCAGTACTAACAAAAACAGATTCTCCTAGTAGAGGTGTCCAGTTGGTTGATTGGTTGGTTTGTTTTAATACCTGACTGCTGAGAAATATGTGTTTGCTTGTAAGTAATCAACCAGGGGACCAACGGCTTAAAGTCCTCTCCGAGGGAATTGATAATGAGGATGAATGCCTTACTAAAGGGCACTAGAGCACCAAATTGGTTTCAAACGGGGGACGTCCAGTTTATGAGACCACTGCTCTACCACTGTGCAATGGTTTGAGCTCGACCGCAGATGAGGTGGTGGGTTGGAGCCCCAGTGCAGCACGAGTGTCCTTTGCCTTGACAAAACATTTATCTGCATTTGCCAATCTCCACCCAGGAGTTAAATGAGTACTGGTAGGAAGGAAGGCCTTGAATGCTGTGAGCCCCAGAATAGGTAGCCTATGGAGAGGCGGGATATTACGGGAGTGCCTTGAACACCTAACGAGCGGAGATAAGTGCTTAAAAAATATCAATTAAAAAAAACTGTTAAATGTGATTGCTGTCTTATAATTAAGAATTTTGTGCACTCATATATTTCTTACAGGATCAAAAGAAATTGCCAGCAAGAGAAAGAGCGAAGTACAGCGGGGCCAGGAGTTTGAGTCTGGTCGAGGCTGGAAGAAGCGTCTGCAGGCCTTTCCGAGGGCCGTTCTCAACCTCATCACCAATATTCCTTTCATATGTGTGTGCTTCTTCGTCACATGTCAATGTTTCTATTCTTCTGGACTGTCTGTGTTTGGGCCTAAGTACATGGAATCTCAGATGAATATCTCCTCTAGTGATG
Source organism: Strongylocentrotus droebachiensis (assembly GCA_035222895.1). Taxonomy (NCBI): domain Eukaryota; kingdom Metazoa; phylum Echinodermata; class Echinoidea; order Camarodonta; family Strongylocentrotidae; genus Strongylocentrotus; species Strongylocentrotus droebachiensis. The sequence goes on from JAVYIG010003680.1 coordinate 53,258, forward strand.
CAGCATTCTATTTGGGTAAGTATACAATTTAGTTTTCATATTGACTTTTTTCCCCAATAGACATGAAGATTGAAAATTGAACTTTACCGACTTTGCTACCACTACTGTACATGTACATGTATATTCAATTGCACGATCTTTCAGTGAAGGTGTACATAGAGCGATTTCTGGTTCCTGGACCCCAGTATCATCACACATGCCATGCAGTGGTTGATGCACTGTGGGACATGGGTGTTGACAAATCGGGACATTGTGACCAGCAGATGGCAGTATATTTAAATCTGAAGCAGTGCCAGTAGAATACCCTGCCTTTAAAGATAAAGTTGAGTTATGGTAATGCGATTGCATTGTGAAAGAAACGGTGTGGAATTGACCACAAAAATGGTTGATCATCTAGCATATAAGAATTTGTGTGTATTGCAAGGTTCTGGAATCATCAAAATGATAAGAAATTTGGCCAAGTCTTGGTAAAGCTACAAACACTGTACACAGAAAGATGTATATGGGACTACATGAACACATGGCGTGAAAATCCTACCCCGGAGTTTTACGATGTTACATGACATATTTAGAATATGAAGGCATTTGAAGAGCCATGCTCTTCAGGGAACATGTCTTATATGATGTTCTTCCACACTTGCATAACAAGAATGATAATGCTCACAAATTATTTTTCACCTCTTCCCAGAACTCAACCTTCTCTTTAAGTCAGGGCAGTTTCATTCATAACAAATGTTTGCAAACTTCATTGCACAGACAAAGGGGTTAAAAACAATTTTCAATTCTTAGAAGTTCATTCGTTCAGAGGCCTGACAGGCCCTGCATGGCTTTAACTTCTCTCCAATGACTTGGTAATGAGGGTAAATGCCTTTAATACCAAAGGGCACGAGCATATCAACTTGTTCTGGGACCCTGGATTACTGGACCACTACTCTGCTGCTGAGGCAATACGCATCCCTATCGTGGCCGAGTGGTTCGAGGTGCTTGACTGGAGATGCGAAGGTCGAGGGTTCGAATCCCGACACGTCACCAATATCCTTTGGCAAGATATTAACCTGCACTTGCTACTCTCCACCCAGGTGTTAAATGGGTACCCAGTAGGATGCGACCGTCAAACAGTTTTTGAGCATCAAGTAACGCCTGGCTGGAATGCTCCCCAGGGAGTGGAGATTGTGCACACAGTGTGTGCGGGCAAGCACTGAATCCAATGACTGGGGTGATAGTATATATAGTGCTTTAGAGACATTGTATTAAGCGCTATATAATATAAGCGGAATATTATTATTATAGCAATGAATACAGTAATCCTATTTCCTCAATGTCTCTACTCTCTAGGTCTCCTGACGATGGCTGGCACGGTGACAGGTGCCTTGATTGGAGGCTGGATCATCAAGAGATTTGACCTCAAGTTCAAAGGTCTCATTGGGTTTGCCATGGCATGTGCCGTAGGATGTCTTGGAGCTTCCTGTGCTTTCTTGCTGAAGTGTCCCAACGTTCCCATGGCTGGTGTGACAGTGCCCTACATAAACAGGTGATTTCTCTATTCATGTTGATATTGATTTTTTTTTTTATAATGATTTTTTATAGAATTAGTGCTTTGCCTAGATAACTCCTTTATAAATCATATACTGGAATGAAAATCCCCAAATAAGTTCATGTAATTCCATGTTTTACCTAAATAACTACTTTATAAATGAGATAATAAAATGAAAATCACAAAATACGTTCTGGTAATTCCACAACTATTTTTGCACCCTTGCTGTATCTGAATAATATTTTGGTTAAATCAGATTAAATTAATATCTCCAAATATGTTCATGTGATTCCACAATTATTTGGGATATGTTTTTATAAAGCATTCTCTTACTAAAACCTTTTAACTCAATGAATAATCAAGCTGTAGTTTATGATCAAATTTATCACTATAAAATGTAAACATAAATATATGTATGTATAATCTTAAAACCTTCACAAGATCTAAGAGGGTTGAATTCATATCATATTCATGGATTTGTACCTTTTTTTTGGACGTACATAGCTATTCAATTTTTGCTTCACAAATCCAAGATTATGAAAAGAAAAGATGACAGTTTATTAAGTATTGATCATAATAATGTTGTTGCTGATGGTTTATAACCAGTGCTTACATTTTTATTCACCAGACTATGAAAAATAAACTATTTTGCAACAGTTCAGGAGCAGCATAACATTTAGGCCACATTTGTAATCACAGCGATGATCTATTAGTTTAGAGAATGCATTTCAATCTTGTGACTCTCTCTTCATCAATGTGAATTCTTCATATGCTCTTTGATACTGCAGCTCTCAAGAACTTCAATCGCATCGCAATATTACAGCTATGTGTAACATGGAATGTAGCTGTGGTAGAAGTTTTGTTCCAGTGTGTGGCAGTGACAAGGTCCTCTACTACTCGGCTTGCCACGCCGGCTGTTCAGAACAGTCGGACGGCGATGAAGTCTTGGTAAATAACAACATATTGAGGGGTCAGTGACACAAAGACGTAACTCCATTTTGGCCATTTTTAGAAAAAGTGGTTTATGTGTCACTGAGCACTTGGGCCTTAAGGAGTTAAGTCTATTTTTCACTAGCCATTGACTTCAATGGGAGGTTGGGTGGAGTTAAGTCTTTGTGTTTCCTGGAAAACCCACATTTTTCTGAACAGTTTGATATCAAATACTCATTTTGGCAAAATATGGAGTTACGTCTTTGTGTCACTGAACCCACAATATTAACAGTAATGTTCATTGGGTTTATTTTCTGTTGTATTTGTACATATAATGTGTTAGCTTATAGGTGAATTACTGAATCAGTTGAAACTAACACTACACTCAAGACTACAAATAAATGAAATTTGCACATTGTGTAGATTGTTAACAGCACAGTAGAGAATATCTGTATAGTAGCTGTGCTTTATAAATTGATGTAGTAATTATTAGGATTAGTATGCCTCCATTTTCATAACTGATGTTGAGCTTTACTATGTATAACTTCCTTAAACATGGCTCCTACCTTTGACGATCAAGCTACCTCTTCTCCATTTTTCACCGCAGTACACGGACTGTTCTTGCATCAGGAACAGCTCTAGTCCTGGACCTGGTTCTGCCGAGCCTGGAAAGTGTTACATCTTCTGCAGATCTAAATGGCCGTTCTTTCTGGTAATGTTCCTGCTTCTCACCTTCGGTGGGATGGTACATGTGCCAGTATGGACAGCTACAATAAGGTCTGTATCCTTGACGGGGGGCTTCTTTTTTTAACCTAACCCTGACTCCCTATCGCTTCATTTGATTGGCTCAATAGGAACCATACGTTATGCGCTAGTCATAAATATTCATGATACGCACGCACACAGAATTTGATGCGAAAATTTATCAAATAAAGAGATTTCATACAAAAATTACAAGTGCAAAGCTATGTTTACTTAAAAGAATGACATTGCGATCAAATCGGGTGGCTTACCGTAAACGAATGACTAGCCAGGTCATAAATTGTCCATAATCATTGGGACATACTGGTTAAGTCCAGAATCTGGTCGATTTAATTTTACCAACGCAAATATTCATATATTCAAATATTAATATGCAGCGCAGGATGGCTAGGTTAGGTTTAAAAATATCGCTGACGGGGCACAAGAAATGTCTTATTTAATGCGGACTATGTCTTGTATTCTTGAAACGTGTGTAAAGTCGGTCTGCCATATTTTTGAAGTGCCAAATAATACCCTCTTCAAAATTGTTCAACTAAATGAATATACGGTGTGATTACTTGTTTCAGAATTTTTACAGTAAATATTAACACAACAGGGGGGGGGGGGTGGGGGGGCTGCAGCTCTTTTGATCTGCACTGAAGATCTTGAAATGACTGATATTCAAGCTCCCGTCATCTTGCATTCAGACAATGAGTTGATACTCCTCTTTTCTCATTCTATCTAGTATATTTGTACAACATTAAAGGGCTTTACATGGATACAAAGTGCACTATTAAACAGTGGATGTCACTTTAGCAAAATGTCTTGAAAGTATATTTATGCCAGAAATATCACCTTCTTGTAAAAGCTTTGCCTATAGGTGTTTAGCTTTATACAATTAATTTATATTACTGTACTCATTGTTGAACTAATCATGTTGGTAATATGAGCAGAAATGATTGGCACATCATCGTGTGACCTTATTTTAACCCAAACCAGAAGGAATTCTCATCACAAGGAAAATAGACATTGATCTTCCATTACACATGCTAACTACATAGTGTCACATGCATTTCGTTTAAAGCTTCTTTTGCTGAATGTGCTTTTTTTTCTTTCAGATGTGTGCCCCATTCACAGAGGACATTTGCTCTAGGGTTGCAGAGTTTATTGTACAGTGCATTAGGTGAGTGTGGAATTCTTTCTCTTGAGAATTGCACTTTTTGCAATGTTTATTAACTGGAAAATTAGTCAGAAGTGGTGAGTGTGGGGGGGGGGGGGGGGGGGGGGGAGTTAATCACCCGTAACATTGAATCTGCTTGATTTGTAATTAGTATGATATGATTTGATAAATAGAGGTGTCGTGGTCAGGTGGATACGTCGTCGGACTGTGGATCACAAGGTTTGTGGTTTGAGTCCTGCCGCCGCACCTAGGTCCTTTGGCAATACATTATGCCACATTTGCCACTTTCCATCCGGGTGCTAAATGGCTATCAATCGGAAGGGATTGCTTGAATACTGTGATCACCAAAAATGGTAGCCTAGAAGATCCAGGGTAATATTGGAGCGCCTCGAGTACCTTGTGTGTTGGATGTGTGCACTATAAAAAAGATACCCCGGTTTATTATTGACTCCACTGATACAAGGAGTGTTTTTGCATCTTCCCACAAGACAATATACAGCCTTACATGCATGTAGGATTTGATAAACTAAACTAATACAAGAGCTTTTAGCATGTTCTCACAAGACATTTTTCTTTGTGAAACATGCTTAACTTCATGATATTAACATGTGACCTTGAAAGGTAGATGGGGATCGCAGATTAAAGAAATCTCAAAATCACTAAAAATTGCCATTGAGCAAAAGATGACAAACTGTTCTAAAATATAAAATTGGTCAACAGTTGTTTAACAAATTTTGAAAAAGAAAGGCTGAAATAGGTCTTAACTTTTGTTGTGCTTTAGGTTTAAAAAATATATCTTAAAGGGATAGAAGGGGGAGGCGGGAGGGGGAGGCGGGAGGGGGAGTGGTCCAACCTCCTCTTGCAGTGTCCATGTGAGGCTTATCAAATAGAAAAATGATTAAGAAAGGCATTTCTCATTTTTACTCCTTCACATTGCACCGTAGGAACTATCCCAGGACCCGTTGTTCTTGGTCTTCTTATTGACAAGTCCTGCTTGCTGTGGGAGGATTCCTGCGATGGGTCCAGGACCTGCTGGCTATACCAGAACTCGGAGCTGTCCCTGGTCTTCTTCTTCATCACCCTCCTGGCCAAAGTGGGTGGACTGATATTTCTCCTGGGGGCGCTGCTCAGTTACAGGACGCCAGACGGGAAAGGAAGTGCCGACGGGAAGTATGATAAGCTGGTGAATGAAGATAATACTGATGCTCTATGACCAAAGTGACCGTACCCTGTTTCCACCAGCTGTCCAGCTTTGCGCGATGCTCTCCCTTAAGATTTGTACACAATTACCAGATTTTCATTAGCCAAGTAAAATGTAGATTGTGAGTTGCAACTATTTATATCTTTTCAAAGAGGCTCCTTCGTAAAATACCAAGGAATGTAAGGTATAATTTAGGCACACCTTGAGAACGAAAATAAGTACACATACAGGGGGGTGTTTCACAAAGATCCTAAGTTGGACTTAACAATTATGGAAAACCGTTAGCATCTTGAAAATATTTTGTAAACGTTATTTTAAAAGGCATGAAATGTCGATTCAAGTCAGTCGTATTTTCTATCATCAAGGAGAATTCATGTTCTTGATGTGGAATTTATGAAAAGTCTAAAATACTTTAATATTTGCTTTTGAATATATTTCATTTTAAGGCTACAAATGGTTCTCCATAATGTTTAAGTGCAACTTAGAGATAACTACGACTTTGGATCTTTGTGAAACATTCCCCTGGTGTACTTTTAATATCTAAATTGTAAATATGAACGACCTATGCTTGATTATTATTGGGATATTTCACATAAAAGACCCCTTTTGTTTACTGTCACAGTCTGCGGACAAAAACAAATGAAGAAATTACCCATTTGTTTTGTATGATCGTGAACAGTTACATTTACATATTTTGATGGTGAATGTACACCTTGGGTAATTCACATTTATTGGTATATGTTGATAATGATGGATTGGATTTATGTACAAAGAAAGGTCAGAAAGGAAGTTGTGTAAATTTGCCGATTAAAATGCTCAATGTTTGTTTAGTGTACTCTAATTTTATTTACCATGACAACAAAAACAAAAAAACTTGTCATCAGGAATTTATGTTTTTCTTGGTACTGAATCTTGTCTTTCAAACAGAATTTTTGTTTTCTCTTATTTGCATACAGGGTAAGCTTGAATATAGCATTGGAAAACTTTGTCTAATATGTAACTTGTGAATATTAAAAATTATATGGTGGTTTTTCAGTTAAATAAATATTATCATTCAGATCCTCTTTACTTATATGAATTAGAACATTTCCCTTTTAAAAAAAATACCGGTACTCAAAATTTCATTTTGTAATCTGCTCTTTGGTAATAATTTTAGTGCAAAACTTACAGTTATTGGCACAAAGAAAATATGTGCAATTTGCTGACTCCTTTATGTGATTTGAAATGGAACTTGTGTTGATATTTGAGGCATGTGCTGAAAATTGAACCTTTAGATTTCAAGTGATGTTCTCTTCGGCTTTATCACAGTAGTAAGGCTGGCAATATGCTTAAATGAGAGGATTGTTTGATGAGAGTAGAAGAAGCCAGTGCACTTGCAAAAAATCTATTTATTAACATATATATGCTCCATCACTGCCTTTTTAATATATATATATGTACTTATATTGTCTTTCTTCAAAACAGTCAAGGATATCAACATTTGTTGGATACCCCTGAATATGAGGAATAAACTCTGTTTGGGCTTTTTAAGTGTATGAGCATTGAAGATCAGGTGACATTAAATGTACTTCTATTCGTGCTTACCTTTTCAATTTTTTGTTTTATTGCTGCTATTGCTGTTGATGTATTCAGGCTGTGAATGGTTTATGCTTTTCCCACAAGCTACGTTTACATGAGAGAATATATACTCTATACAAAAGTTATATAATCAGGCTGATCTTTGTAGCATACAAGTTCATGTACAGAGTAAGAATTATATATCTTGTTAGAGATGAGACAGTACTCTTTGTTATTGCATTGTTTTGTATCGCTAAATAACCTTGAATTTGCTGAATTTACAAATAATTCTTGCAATTATCTGTTTTTAAAGTCTGTCAATAACTTTGACTCTTTAAGCCTGTATGAACTAGTTTGGAGAGGATGGATTAGACCTCCCTGCATGGTCACTGACAGGTGGTTATCTTATCAAATCAGCTCTCACTTAACAATAGAAAAAGGACATCATGGGGACCAACTTGTACCGATTAGACATTATTTGCTATATAGAGGGCGCAAGTAGCTACAAGTAGTGCAGTCCCGCTTTAAAGGTTGTTCATAGTCATTTTAATGCTCCTGTTTCTATCTCTATCCTCTCTCCATTTATACTTCCTTCTCTTGTCTTCCAATTATCTCTCTTTCATTTTCTCTCAATCTACTTTTCTTGTTATGTAACTCTCTGTTTTACTTCTTTTGTATCTCTTTATCTTCCATTCTTTAATTTTGTCCGTGACTGCTGTTTTACTTAATGTGCAATACTTACATTGTTATTTGATTTAAAAGAGTTATATACATGTACATGTAACTCAAAATATAAATCCATAACACTTCCATGAGCTTATATTATGCAACATACATTTTATGGTTGAGCAATTAAACAAAATGAATTTATCAATGACTGTTTAGTTTTGATTGAAAGTATTGCAGAATGCAATGTTTAAAATGTGGTTTTTACATGGATATGCAATTATTTATTAGCCACTATTTGGAAAAAGATTGTATTTAAAGAAAGATGAATGCTACATTTACTTTTCTTGTACTATGGCAATCGAAACCTTTGAGTAATATTTAACAGAAAGTTATGTTATGACATTTGTCAACTGATATACACTGTATTGATATAAATAATATGACTGATATGTTTTAACTATGTACTAATTTGGTAGTGGTAATAAAAAAAAAGGGAAAGAAAATATTAACTGTGTATATGCCACACAAAATTGATTACATCACCGTGCTACACTGCATTTATTATGGGATATATATACCAAAGACTGCAAGATTATTTAACTGTTTCCAGAGCAAGTTTAATCTATTCCAGTGTTAAAAAGGTTGTCACTCCGCTAATCACGACCAGAAACGATTATTTCTGCAAAGCCATTGTGCTGCAAAAGGCAATCCTTACATCAATTCAGGGGCGGATCTATAAGGGGGGGGGGGGTATCTATTTAGAAAGCATTGATTATTATGTTTTGATGGGTATTAATACTTGTGTTTGAGGAGTCTGGTAAACCATTCGCTATTAATTGTTCAGAATGTCAAGCTTTTTGGTGACATTTGGTACCTTTTAAAAGGTGCTTATCCTTTTATGAAAAGGAACCAGGTTTAGGGGCTCTAAAGTGGGTTTCAGAAAGAGTGATAAGAAAGAAATGAATGTAAAAAATAATGATCATGAGATTAAAAGCGCTATTAAAAGATAAATTTGGTAAGCATTTGTGTTGTCTACACCTGTAAAAAGGCTGAAAGAGAAAATATAAAAGAGAAGAAAGAACAAAATCTGTGAGAATGACAGACGTGTTTGTGGTTGAATAGATCAGCCGCCGTGAATGAATTTAGTGATGTATGTCTGTAATTCCGGAGTGAACTCTCTATGCACTTTAACACCGGACCTTCTTCAATTTCAGTAAAGCAACAAAGTAGCGCAGAAAGAGCCCATTTTTCATACAGATGAGACCCCGGTCCACCCCAATAAAGTTTATAATGCCCCCCTTTTTTGTGGGTTGTTTTAATTCTTTTTACACAAACTTGTGTCCCATTGTCCCATGTGGACAAAAATCATTGATCTGCCACCTTAATTAACAACACATGGCATTGGTCTGTGTATGTGTGTACTTGGGGAGGGGGAGGGGGTGTTCAGGGGCACAACAGGCCCGAATCCCTCTAAATAGCATATCTTCTACATGTGTATCTTACTTATTATATTCATTTTATTCATTTATTTTTACCTCGGAGATTTCTTGAACACCACAACCCCACCCCACACCCGCTCCTTTACAAAACCCTTGATCAACCAATGACGAGTCATTGTCAAGAGAGTTAGCCTACCGAATCGGTAAAGAATAAACATTTCCTTCACCTGATTATACCATGGACCTAGGTCGCTGATCATACCAACGCTTGTTATTTGGCCTGTGTCTCTGCTCTCGTGGCCACTCCATTAACGTGACAGTTAAAATTGAGGTATGTTGACTATCTATATTTATCTTTATACATCTCCATTAATGAACGTAACTGTTTTTTGATGAAGTTTTGTCATATCGGCATGGAGTTGTTAAATAAACTTTTTGTGACTCAAAAATATCTTATCTATGAAAATGATGCTAGCGACCAATGTCACTGAAGCTGCAGTTTGTCATTGAAATATTAGAACGATCCGCAGATCAATAATAGTATATTAGACCTTTGAAAAAAGGTGTTGTTGTGCCAGCACCTTGGTCGGTCGGTCGATTTAAAAAATAAAAAAAAAAGTTGTTTTGTACTTATTTTTTTCCCCTCTTTTGGGCTTTCATTTTTCAGTTTTGAATACTTTTAATATATAACTTTCGATTCATTAATCATGTTTTTGCTATCTTTAATAAGAAGTCGACCGTAGATTTTAAGATTTTGGGGTTGGTCGCAAAGGGCAATACAACAACTTTTTTAAACCTTAAAGTGGTACTGTAATATACAAGTAACAGTGCACATTAAAAATAAAAGGCATGGCCTACGATAGTGTACTGTGGAATCAAGAACAAAAAAAACAAAACAAAAAAAACATGGAATATATGAAGAGAGACACAGAGAGAGGAAACACTTGATGTACAGAAACGAAACTGAAAGCGAACAAACAGAAATGCTAACATATTATTTCTCTTGGCGAAACGAGAGAAATGGGTAAAACAAGAGTTACGATAATAATTGAAGTGATGGAATTTGATTATCAAAATATTTAAAAGCGATTCATTTAAGAAAATAGGGAAGGATGTAAACTTATGAGAGGGAGATGAGAAAGATAAATGCATGATCCCGATCTAGAAGAAAAGGAAGCAGCAGAGATGAGTAAAATATCTAAAAAGAAAGAATAAAAACCAGATATCATTTGATTTTCACTATTGCCCATAACGTTAGATTTTGTTCACCCCTTCATAAATGTTTGTCATATTATGATCCCCCTGATAGATATAGTTTATCATTTTAATATTTTTCTTTATTGATCAATCACTATGCATTTTTAGATTGATCAATAATAGTAAACCAGCCAAGACGTGATTTTTCACTGTGGGCGGCTTTTTTTTTTTTTTTTTTTTTTTTTTGGGGGGGGGGGGGTAATTAATGCATGGCATCCGTAGTAAAACTTTTGCAAACATGTCTAAGAATAAGATAAGGGTGGATACAGCGCGCATTCTTGGCTAAAAATGTATTTTGGGAGATCGAGAGTTGAAAGAATGTCAACAATCCTGATTATTAACTTTTTGGCATAATATTTATTTATAGTGAACGTTACCTTTCCACTCATCATCAACTCAAATCTGCAACCATCCTCCAATCAAACAGATATCTCCTGAAATAAAGGGTGGATTTTGAACAACACTATCCCTGAAATGCAGTACTTTATAACCATGCCTTGACACCCTATATTTTCCCCATGCAGGTAGTGATCTAAAAGCCCCTCTTAAGTGTAGGGAATCCCAAATTCGAAAACAATTGATGGTAAAATTGTATCATAATGTAAAATATGTCATTTATTAAAGACACATTTCTGCAAGGATTTTCAAAACAAATATTGAAAAAGAATACATAAATAGGGTTTTCTGTTGTATGCAGATCAAACACCTAAATTTCGTATTATTTCATCTATATTCGACTTCAAACACATTTGTTTTGAAAATCCTTGTAGAAATTTGTTTTAAATGACATCCTCTTTCACATTAAGATATAATTGAAGTGACATTTTGCCAGCAAACTGCTGGGGATCCCAACACTTTAGAGGGGCTTTAACCTCGACCTAGATATTCAATGGAAATTTTCTTTCATACCAAAACGCCTCGCTGTTTATCGAAGAACGAAGTTGATATTGTTCTTTAGAGAATATTTCCGACCTCAATATTTGCGACCCTCTTAAGCAAACAATATGATTCTCCCGTCGTCCTTAAAACATATACAACCTTCATTGTACGAGTATACATGTAAGAAGACAATAGTGCACGTCAGACATGAATTTGAAAATATGAATGTAATACTGACAGTACAGCGAGTTGGCAATTGCACTGTTGGCAATTCTACTGTTGCCCGTCGAGTTGGAATCATATTTTCTTGCCTCTTTTCATGAAGCGATTGTGACAATACGGTTTATTCTTGATAAATACAGTTTATATCTTCTTAGAACTGTACAATAGACCAGCCATGAATGAAAAAGGCTCTAAAAAGATTCAACGGAACTTAGGGGATAATGCATGGCATCCATGCTAAAACTCTCATGCAAGAGTACCAAGGAATAAAATGGGGGTGGAAGCCGCCCCCATTTTAAAAACTAAAAATGTCATGTTTTGCCTCAAATTGGCAAGAATGTCAACAAATTTGATTTGTATTTTTTTGACCAAATATGTTTTCTCTAATAATCACATTTCAATTGATATAATCTGTATTATTAGTTTCAAGTTATAAATCTGTTTAAATTGCTTTTGGATGCTGGATATTACACACTTGTGTATAGCTCATTGACAGGTAAAAGGTGTGATTTACTCAGAATATGGGTCAATTAAAACTACATTAGTTGTCAACTATTTCAAAATGATATCCTTTGAGGTTAGTTGGTAACTAAATTTCTCCCCAAATTTAGAGTTGATGTAGAACTTATAGAGTACATTAAATCAGTAGTTGGCAACTAGTAATTTTATCACCGAGTAACAGATGTACAAAAGTGGTCAGAAACTCGGAAAATTGGTAGAGATTGTCACGGAATGGGAAGAGAGAGGGTAAATTTCAGGACAGGAGGAATCCCACAGATATATTTAGATGGAGAGAAGCTATGGAAAATATATTATTTCAGACCCAATCCCCCCCCCCCCCCCCCTCCCCTCACACCCCCAGTGCATTTACGAAATTGCACTGGCAAATACATTTTTCTTCTTCCAAATTTAGAGTTGATGTATAGGGTACCTTTAAATCCGCGCTAGTTGGCCCACCCTTACAAAGATTCAGAGTGCTGTATATATCATGCAACATTATTTTGGCACAGTGGATATTGTAATAAAAACGTGCACATTTGCTGGGGACGCATAACTTTATACACAATGCAATACCCAATACTCTAAAACCACTATGGTCCAAAGTACAACTTGGGACAAAGATCTATGGAAATTCGCCTCACGGGGACATATCATGCACGTTCACCCTTTCTACTGAAATATGCATTTCCCAGGCCCCAAGACCACATCTTTCCAATCTCCCGTTCTCTAAAATGATGTTTCATGCGTCATCTGAACAGGCTCTCTTTTCTTCTCGCTCTCTGCTATCTCAGTAATATGAGCTACAAAGTGGACATGACACTTTTGACGTATGAAAAAAAGCCTGCTATTTTGACAAATTTTTCCGCCTCCCTAAGATTGTCCCATTGTATTTGCATGACTGTATACTTTTTGGAAAATAAACATTTTTATGTTTGTGAACCGCCCTTCAAATTAGTATAATTTTATGAAAACAGGCAAGAAAATATGATACAAACTCTACGGGCAACAGTGCAATTGCCACTCACTGTACTGTCAGTATTGCATTCATATCTTCAAATTCATATTAAGTATGCACTATTGTTATCTTACATGTGTACACGTACACTGCAATGAAGGTTGAAGAAGTTTCAAGGACGACAAGAGAATCATATTGTTTGCTTATAAAGAGGGACGCAATATTTTGAGGTGAAAATATTCTCAAAAGAACAAACAATTTCGTTTTGTTCTTCAATAAACAGCGAGGCGCGTTAGTATGAAAGAAAATTTCCCTTCAGTATCTGGGTAAAAGGTTGAAATAACTGAATGCATGGGGAAAAACTGCTGGTATGAAAGTATAGGGGGTCAAAGTGCGACCTTGTTAAAAAGTACTGCATTTCAAAGATATAGTGTTGTTCAAAATCAGCAGTTTATTTCAGGAGATCTGCTGCTCGTAGGATGGTTGCAGATTTGAGTTGATGGGGAGTGGTATTAACGGATACACAGCCGTAAATTTGGTGTTTCGTCATTTTTAATGGTAAATATCCATGCAATTTGTTTTCTTCTTAAGTTGTGTTACTTAATTGCCTGCTTTAAATGAGAAGAACATTACTTACCACTGTAGCCTGTTGGAACTGCATACAAGGGGTGACCAAAGTCTATGACGGTAAACAATCCATCCTGAATATTATTCGATCAGTACGTTTTGAATGCCATAATATATAGGAATGATCCTCGCGAATACATTTTTTTAATAGCTTTTCTATTATTATACACTGTTAGTCATAATGGTGGAATAATTATTTTTACCCCAATTTATTTGGATGATTTGGACAATGATTTATTCCTAATAGATCTAGATAATAGTATGCATTCTCAGATTTTATTGAATGACAATTGAGGAGTGTTTGTTTTGCGTGACTGCTAAAGCATGTGTGTGCTACAACTAGGGGACCTACGTCATTAAGTCATAACTGACAGTAATGGGGATTAATACATCATAAAAGGGCACTAATATAGCACATCAACACGGTTTTGATCCTGGGGGCTCACAGTAACGAGGTCATTGCTTAGCCAATGAATCATGACTGTACGCAGCGGGCGCTAGGGTACGTCGACGCCCCCACAAAAACCAAAAAACAAAGAAAATGCAATAATTTTTCAATAATTCATTGCATTTTGCCCCGACCCCCAACATAAAAAAATCCTCTATGTGGGCATGCCTTGAACCATAATGCATGGCCCTACAGAGGAATTTTTCCTGTTGGGGACTGGGGGAAAATGCAATGAATTAAAGACATTTTCATTAAAAAAAATTAAAAGAAAACCTCTTTCAGCTACTAACTTAGTCTTGAATTTCTATGTTTGATATCATTTTGTGAGACAGAAATCTTTCGAAAGACAGTTTTACAATCATACTCCAACAGCATAATATTTATTTTTTCCAGTACTCTTCACTCTGACTTGCTAGAAGTAAAGACAAAATCAAAATAACTCTTTTTATTCACTTCTGGTAGTACTTTACTCGTTCTTCTGCAGATTTGAAGCAGATCTTTTCTATAATCATCCGTGAGACGCCGTCCATTTGACGTCAAGGATGTCTGACCTTGAAGGTCCAGACCCGCAGTCAATTCCTCCCGATGGCGGTCAACCCAGCCAGAGTTTGGAGGCCAAGTTCCCCAATTTCAAAGGCACTGGGAACACCGACTTACCAAAGTTGCCGAAGATGCTCGGCGAACCAGCGGAGGCCATCAAGGTTTTCGCTGAGTATACGAGACTGATGAGATCAGCCGAGACTCAGAAGATGTTCGACGAGAAGTTGGATTTCAACGATCCCAATGTTCTGGTTGAAATGCGGGTATATTGAAAAATAAATAAATACATTGGTTGGTCGGTCCAGAATGTTTGGACAGGCATAGTAGGGGGAGGGGACGCAACTCTTGAAAATTTTCCGACGAGCTCAAAAAGGGTACTCAAATGTTTGGAAGATATAGGTGTTTAAAATGGGCAGGAATTTCGCTAGTGAGGGACGAGGGTTCCATGACACATCCTATTCAAGGTTTCTACTTTTAACACTGACCAGGTACTTAATTTTACAAAGTGACAGATTAGGAAAAGGAAGTCATTATTACAGGGGCGAACCATAATTTGTCTCGGAATTATATATCCACATCATAGATCATAATTATGCCCATAATCTTTTCATAGAAACTACAAGAATATTCAACATTACATTGCAACATTTCCCTGTAATCGAGTTTCGAACTATTCTCATGGCTCCAATATACCACTCTGTTAACCTCTAACCACATCTCCCTCCAGAAAGTATGGCTTCATTCGACCTTTCAAGCCCTTGAACTCTTTGGCCTAGATCACCTCAAACCTAAGTTTGGACCGGGAAAGATTCCTTATCTTCTACCTCTTATGTTCACTGCATATGGTGATTGTCCAGAGGTAAGTTAAATATAAAATAGTTCATATTTATGAATGAATGAATGGTGGTTATTATTTCACCTGACTGCTAAGAAAGCATAAATGCTTCTAACTAAGCAACCAGACGGCCGACGGCTTTAGGTCCTCTCCGAGTGATCTGGTAATGAGGTTTAATGCCTTACCAAAGGCCACTAGCGCATCGCCTTGGTTTCGAACCCGGGTCGCCGGATTACGAGACCACTGCTCTAATGTATTTATTTATTTACCAAAATAGGGGAGCCTTCCAAAGTTGCGACTGTGCCCGAACGCGTCGGGGCGCAGAGCAGGATATGAGAACAAAGGAGGCGCCTTTTGGCGCCCATTTGCGCCTTTTGGCGTCGGCTACGAGAGGACTCCAGTTGGTTTCCAGCTCATTAAAATCTGGCTATTGTTTGGAGTCTCTTTGTTACGAGATAAGCCCACCGAGGCGTGTCCCGGTGAAGCACTTGACATTTGTGAATGGGAGCTTAAACCTTGAAAAGCTTTTGCGCCCTTTTGCGCCCGGTCCGGCGCATTAGTCATTCATGTATAATGCCCGCTTGTGTGTCCCTCTCGTCTTGCGAGATTTGACTCTTGCTACTGATTTGTTCTAATATTATTTTACGTACATGACATTGGTTACAATTTTTGTTCTGATTGTTTATTTCCCTCTCGACATCGGAGTTCTGTAGGCGTTAACGTTTGCATGATTGTTCATTATTTCATCTCCTCCTGTTCTGTTCATGATTGTGTTAAATATCTCAATTTTAATACAAATAGATTTGTTCACGAAAAAGATTTTTTTTTTTTTAACTTACCCTACTCTCTCTGACATTGTTTTCTCATGCATGTTTTGACATTTGATTTGTTTCATATTACATTAAATGTGTGTATATTTCCTTTTTATAGCGATGTTATCGCATGTTTCGGTTTTCTTATTTTGTTTTCTTTAATTTTTGTTGTATCTTGTAAACGATCCTGTCGTATGATCATTATAAATCATAATTCATAATTATATCATCAACCTGTTATTTTAATACAGGTCCTTTAAATCTTCGTAATATTAGAGAACGTATTTCAAAATCCGTGATGTTGAAAATGATCGGGCATATCGCAAAACTCCCAGG
Organism: Strongylocentrotus droebachiensis; assembly: GCA_035222895.1. Classification (NCBI taxonomy): domain Eukaryota; kingdom Metazoa; phylum Echinodermata; class Echinoidea; order Camarodonta; family Strongylocentrotidae; genus Strongylocentrotus; species Strongylocentrotus droebachiensis. The sequence goes on from JAVYIG010003680.1 coordinate 69,921, forward strand.
GAGATTACCAATTGCAAATCAACAAAGTAAATTATACCTAAATCGTAAGAATAGAGCATGCATTACAAAGGAAGAATTAGTTTATCATTCTGCTCCAAAGAAACTTTATCGAATATTTCTTTGCGAAGAAGGGGGGGGGGGTTGAGGGGTTGCAACCGCCGCCAGTTTTAGATCTAGGTCATTGTTGTAAAGAATTAAAATACGTATGTATTGTGCTGAATTGGGGCCACGTGGTATCGAAAAAGCGAAGTGCGTTCTAGAACAAATACAGGCCATGACAATTCGTTGAATTGATTCTCGTAACATTGTTACAGAACTGTCTCGCTGTTTAAATAAGGATCCATGTGTTGGTATCAAGTAGAAGACGGAATTTATAATAATTGCGTTATTTTGGGCCATTTTTGTTTTGTTTTGTGGGGGGGGGGGCTAGCCCTTATTTCTTGTTCTACTGGGTCATCAAGAAACACAAATAGTGTTGAAATTTTCCGCAATCCCTTTAGCGCCGAGGGTAGAAAAGCCTATTCAAACTCAGCTGGACAATAGCATTAATGTAATGTTGGTCGAACAATCAGGGAGAAATACTGAAATATTGAAAAGCGTTCTGTCATCAGATCAAAATAGGTCATAATATCATCAATCTGTTCTTTCACATGCAAGATCGATTTAAAAAATAGAAACGTAGGTTCTCTAAATCATCGCAATATCAGCTATTGTATTTCAAAACCCGTGATTTAAAAATGATACTTATAATCAAATGCATTGTAAGATTCTTCTTGAAATAAGATTATAGGGCGTTTATAAATATGTCATACGAAACAAACAAACATCTGCAAATTAAAGATACAAAAATGATACCCGTATTGTCGGGAGCCTGCATCATCAAAACGTTTTGGTATAGATGGAAGACGCTCTTATTCGAAATGCACTCACCAGGCTGCTCGAATCATAAGGAACACTGTCTCCCTGCATAATTAATTTTACGAAAAATGAATATCTGTATCATCGGGGAAATCGATATACTCTACCAGATTATCATTTGCAAATCAAGATTTTAAATTATGCTTGAATCGTATGGGACCTTGAATGAACAGAGCTTACCGATTTAAGAAGGGAAAAAAGAGTGCATGATCATGTTCGTTCTTTTCACCTCGAACAATTCGAAATCATGAAAACATGAAATTTGATCGAATATTTCTTCTGTATTGATAGTGGCAATTGTCGTAACAATTTGTTGTCATCAATTGCTCGTGAGGTTTTGACGTTTCATTTTTGTTAGCTAGCGCTAGTAAAGTCTTCTTTTTGTTAACGTGCACTGTATATAGTTATAAGGCCTGAACACGTCATGTTCACATTGGGTGTTATATCGCATACGGATATTAGATTACATGTAACTTTTACAATCACTTTGTTATTGCAAAACAATGACAAAAGACAGCTCTTTGAGCAGCTAATAGTTCGAAGAGGGCTGCGCTCAGATTTGTGAATATATCATTGCGTTTAGATCTATTTATTTGTCCATTAAACAAATAGTATTGAACTTGTTCTATTCTTATCGATGTTAGTTATTCTATAGCTTTACATAATTATGAGAGGTTTTTCATAATTATTAATGACATCCTATATAATGAAGTATTTATTATTAAACACTAATCGGATCAGATGCGGTCTATTGTTTGCGTCGCCGTGGGAGGGGGGCGTTCCAAAGCAATGCTTGTGATTGGTTAATAAGCTAATTGGTTTCGTTTATTATCTCGAAGGCAATTGGTCGATAGCTTAATTGAACTCGTTCACTTGCTGAAAGTTTGTACAGAATGGACCAAACCGGCTGGATGGTAAATTGTGCTTAAACCTTTTCCAATACTGCACTTTCGCTTTAAAATCCATGAATCCCATGAGAATATGAAATATAAAATCAACTCGCCGGCTTCATTCAATTTGCGCGTTTTATTATGGAATGTTAGTTTGATTAAAGGAGAGACAAAATAGCATAATAATAAATAAATACAGTACAAACTATATACCGATGCGCCCAACTTTCTCTCTCTCTCTCTCTCTCTGTCTGTCTGTCTGTCTTTCCCTCCCTGTCTCTCTTTCTTATTTCGTTCTTCTTGGCTTTCTCCGCATTTTTTCTTTTTTATTCTCACTCTTATTCCCCCTTCTTCTTTTTCTTCTTCTTCTTCTTCTTCTTCTTCTTCTTCTTCTTCTTCTTCTCCCTCTTCTCCTTCTTCATCTCTTTTTATTTAGAAATACGTATTTTAAAATACACAATTTATAAAAAGTAAAAGAATTTGTATGTAAATCTCTGTTGCATCAAATTAATATGAAATAGTTTATCAGCCTACATTGACGGTTATAATATATGTCGGACATTATACTTTAGCGAAAAGATATAAACGTGATAAAATGAAACTAAAGAAGAATCCAAAACGGGGGCGGGGGCCGGGGGGGGTGGGGGTGAAAGGAGAGACACCATATGAAAAACTTTCGTTCATCTGCTCCGCACGCATATGGCGCGCCATATGCCCAATAACCCCGAAAAACACGGTTTATCGCCGATAAACAAGGTTTATCGACGAAAAACAAGGTTTATCGAGCGAAAAACAAGGTTTATCGAGCGATAAACCTTGTTTATCGTGAGAAACTCTGTATATCGACTGATAAGCACAGTTTCTCTCGATAAACAAGGTTTATCGACGATAAACAAGGTTTATCGACGATAAACAAGGTTTATCGATAAACAAGGTTTATCGAAAAACACGGTTATTCGTATTTCGTTAGGAGAGGGCGCTTTTTAAAGTTGCACCCAGCTCAGAGCACTGCTCCGCATGTGCGCTTTACACCGTAGAATATACCAACACCGTAACACTTGCTCGCGCTCATGACCACGATCGACATTTTCTGAGTGGAGGTATGGCGAAGTATTCCAGGCTTTTTTACCAATTTTTGAAATGTTATGTTTATATATCTCTCTCTCTCTCTTTCAAACTTTCTAGTTTTTCCCCTTCTCTTATCTCTCTCACTCTCCCCCTTTCTTTCTCTCACTCTCTCTTTCTATACCCTCTCAATATAACCCTTCTGTCTTTCCCTCTCTTTCTTCTAATTTTTTTCTTTCCCTTTCTCTTTCCTTTTTCTTTCTCTGCACTCCCTCTCTGCCTCCTCCCCTTTTATCTCTTTCCCCTAGTATGAGAAATAGGGTAGAGATAGATGGTTGGAGAGAGAGGAGAGATATTTTAAAGATAGATGGATGAAGACAGAGGAGAGGTAGAGCGGGGATAGATGGATGGTTATTGAGGATAAATAGAGGAGAGATAGAGGAGAGATCGATGAGAGATAGAGGAGGGATGAATGAGAGATAGCGGAGAGATAGAGGAGAGATATAGCAGGGATAGATGGATGTAGAGAGAGAGGATAGAGAAAGAGGAGATATTTATAGGGTAGAGATAGATGGATGGAGAGAGAGGAGATATAAATTAGAGATGGAGGAGATAGAGGAGAGATAGAGCAGGGAAAGATGGATGAAATAGACAGTGAGAGAAAGAGATAGGAGAGATAGAGCAGGGATAGAGGAGAGATAAAGGAGAGATAGAGGAGAGATAGAGCAGGTATAGATAGATGGAGATAAAGGAGATATAGAGCAGGGTAGATGGATGGAGAGAGAGGAGAGATAAAGGAGAGATAGAGGAGGGATGAATGAGAGATAGCGGAGAGATAGAGGAGAGATAGAGCAGGGATAGATGGATGTAGAGAGAGAGGATAGAGAAAGAGGAGATATAGGGTAGAGATAGATGGTTGGAGAGAGAGGAGAGATAAATGAGAGATAGAGGAGAGATAGAGCAGGGGAAAAGGAGAGATAGAGCGGGGATAGATGGATGGATATAGATGGAGAGAGAGAGAGAGAGAGAGAGAGGAGAGATAGAGGAGAGATATTTTAAAGATAGATGGATGAAGATAGAGGAGAGGTAGAGCGGGGATAGATGGATGGTTATTGAGGATAAATAGAGGAGAGATAGAGGAGAGATCGAGCGGGTGAAAGATGGATAGAGATAGATGGAGAGAGAGAGAGAGAGAGAGAGAGAGAGGAGAGATATAGAGCAGGGATATATGGATGGAGATTTGAGAGAGAGAGAGAGAGAGAGAGAGAGAGAACAGATAGAGCAGGGAAAGATGGATGGATATAGATCGATAGAGATAGATGGAGAGAGAGAGAGAGAGAGGAGAGATATAGAGCAGGGATAATTATATGGATGGAGATTTGAGAGAAAGAGAGAGCGAGAGAGAAAGAGAACAGATAGAGCATGGAAAGATGGATGGTGAATAAGGGTAAATAGAGGAGAGATAAAGGAGAGAAAGGATAGAGATAGAGATAGAGGAGATATAGGGTATAGATAGATGGATGGAGAGACAGGAGATATAAATGAGAGATGGAGAAGATAGAGGAGAGATAGAGCAGGGAAAGATGGATGGAGATAGACGGAGAGAGAAAGAGATAGAAGAGATAGAGCAGGGATAGAGGAGAGATAGAGCAGGGATAAATGGATGGATTATAGATGGAGAGAGAGAGTTATATTTATAGAGGAGAGATAGAGGAGAGATAGAGCGGGGATAGATCGATATCTCTCCTCTATCTCCTCCATCTCTAATTTATATCTCCTCTCTCTCCATCCATCTATCTCTACCCTATATCTCCTCTTTCTCTATCCTCTCTCTCTACATCCATCTATCCCTGCTCTATCTCTCCTCTATGTCTCCGCTATCTCTCATTCATCCCTCCTCTATCTCTCCTCGATCTCTCCTCTATTTATCCTCAATAACCATCCATCTATCCCCGCTCTACCTCTCCTCTATCTTCATCCACCTATCTTTAAAATATCTCTCCTCTATCTCTCTCTCTCTCTCCATCTATATCCATCCATCTATCCCCGCTCTATCTCTCCTTTTCCCCTACTCTATTTCTCCTCTATCTCTCATTTATCTCTCCTCTCTCTCCAACAATCTATCTCTACCCTATTTCTCATACCGGGGGAAAGAGATAAAAGGGGAGGAGGCAGAGAGGGAGTGCAAAGAAAGAAAAAGGAAAGAGAAAGGGAAAGAAAAAAATTAGAAGAAAGAGAGGGAAAGACAGAAGGGTTATATTGAGAGGGTAGGAGAAAGAGAGAGTGAGAGAAAGAAAGGGGGAGAGTGAGAGAGATAAGAGAAGGGGGAAAACCTAGAAAGTTTGAAAGAGAGAGAGAGATAAATATAAACATAACATTTCAAAAATTGGTGAAAAAGCCTGGAATACTTCGCCATACCTCCACTCAGAAAATGTCGATCGTGGTCATGAGCGCGAGCAAGTGTTACGGTGTTGGTATATTCTACGGTGTAAAGCGCACGTGCGGAGCAGTGCTCTGAGCTGGGTGCAACTTTAAAAAGCGCCCTCTCCTAACGAAATACGAATAACCGTGTTTTTCGATAAACCTTGTTTATCGATAAACCTTGTTTATCGTCGATAAACCTTGTTTATCGAGAGAAACTGTGCTTATCAGTCGATATACAGAGTTTCTCACGATAAACAAGGTTTATCGCTCGATAAACCTTGTTTTTCGCTCGATAAACCTTGTTTTTCGTCGATAAACCTTGTTTATCGGCGATAAACCGTGTTTTTCGGGGTTATTGGGCATATGGCGCGCCATACACGCATCGCACTGTGAGCTACAACACGTGAAATTCCATACCATTTCTTACCCGTCCTTGTTTTATGTTCATGTTATGAACAAGACCCATTCTCCCTATTTTGTCATAATGGACGCACCCAGCGATCTGTGTTACGCGCCAGTGCACACTGCGGGACTTGGTGCGAAGCTCTGTGCAGAGTTGACCGAGCCGGTGAGCAATCCATTTTATGAACGAATTCGCCCCAAAGTTTTCCATATGAATAGCATAATAATAAATAAATACAGTACAGACTATACGATGCACTCAACTTTCTCTCTCTCTCTATCTATATATATATACATCTTTCTGTCTATCTGTCTGTCTTTCTCTCTCTGTCTCTCTTTCTCTCTCGCTCTCTAAACAGATGATATAGGGAAAACGAAATAGTTTGTAAGTATTGCTTGGAGAGCAAAATAATTAGTCTGTTTTATTTACTAATGTAAAGCGCTTTGAGCATGTTTATGTCAAGGTGCTATATAAATATCAATGTGTATGAATATATTGTCAAATTTTGACAATTATAGTTTGTAAATATATGTATTGACAAAGTATATAAGAACGACACAGAAATGCTGGGAGTATTTGGGACCTACATAGAATATGCGAAACTGAGCTATGTCTTTGTCTTTGGCCCATGATCCCGCAGCTATTCAAGTTACGTAAGAGGAACAATGAACGTTGCGGAGGGTACAAGTCGTTGTCGTCACGGTGGTTATAAACTCCAAAGAGCGGAAGTAAGGTAAGGGTATAATTGAATGACAATGAACTGACTACATCTATAACCCTGTTTTTGTTGTTTTGGGGGGAGGGAAGGGTCTTGTTATTTTTGCAGTTGTCGTTGCTGTTTTTTTAATTTGTTTTATGGGACCACGTTCCGGCATACTCATAAATAAAAATCATATTACGTAAAGCCAGACTTTACCCTATCTGAAACAATCATTCAAAGGCAACAATCATGCAAGATGGTCGTTTTTTCTCTCTTTTTATGTGTGTGTGTGTCTCCCTCTCCCTCTCTCTCTCTCTCTCGCTCGGTCGTTTTCTCTGTCTGTCTGTCTCTCCGTCTTTCTGCCAATGTTGTTCCGCCATTTGCTTGTTTGCCGGCACCATTCCTTCTTTGAGATAAATTATTATAACCTAATAATGATGTACACAGTTTATTATACCGTATGTTTATTATAGGGAGCGAGATAGAAAACGAGCGGCTGATAATGTCGAAATGCGAGGAATATTACTGTACAATAATTATACAAAGTAAAACTTTTGAATGAAAATCTCTGTTGCATCAAATTGATATAAAAAATGTTTATTATGCTATATTGACAATACTTTTATGCGTCGGACATTAGTCTTCAGCGAAAAGATATATATATATAAAAAAAGGACAAACTAAAGGGTAAACAAAATCGGAGCTTGAGGGGGGGGGAGGGGGGTGATCGGAGAAACAAATATCATATAAATAAATACAGTACGGACTACGTCCGACTTCTTCTTTTTGAATTTTACTTTAAAATCTTTAGGAATTTTTAACGTTTTGAATATTGGATAGGTAATTTCCTTTTGGAACTGACTTTTAACACGCGTGTCTATGGATTTTTTTACCCTTTGACTTTCTGTCTATACTTTGTGTGACTTTCTGAGGAATGTTCACAACGCCGTTGTAGGTTGGATCAATATCTATTGTTCGATCAACTAAATAAAGGAACGTGTATTGACCACAGAACTCTTAAATACTGAAGTATTTAAGAGTTCTGTGGTATTGACCCATGCTGTAATTGTCGTATGATCATTATAAATCATCATGATAATTAAGTCTCCCATCCTGGTTGGAGAGTTTTACAGACCTCCAAATTCTCACGTTGATTTCTTTGAAGAATTAGACGGAAATTTGGACTCTGCTCTCTCGGAAGATATGAGCTGTATTATTTTAGGTGATTTCAATTGTGATTGTATGCCACACCAACTTGATCTGAATGCTGAAAAGTTAATGTTTTATACAAATATGTACGGGTTAAGTCAGCTAATTGATACTGCCACAAGAGTTACAAATACCTCTTCTACTTTAATTGATTTGATATTTGTATCAGACAAGGAACTTTACAATGAATGGGGAATATTTGAAACTAGCATAAGTGATCATTATTTGGTGTATACGGTTCGCGATTTTAGTGCAAAGATCCATAACAAATCCGAATACGCAGAATTTCGCTCGTTTAAAAATCTTGACGAGGAGAAATTTTACAGTGAATTGAGAAGTACTCCTTGGCAGGTCATAAAAGATATAGATAATGTTGATGTTGCGTGGGATATGTGGTTGACTCTATTCAATAATATAATCAACAAGCACATACCAGTATGTAAAAAGCGGATAAGAAAAAAGGCATGTCCATGGATATCTGACGAGATTGTTAAGCTTATGACGGAACGTGATAAAGTTCTCAAAGCTGCTAAAGCTAACAAAAGTGATGATCTTTGGGACACCTACAAATATCTAAAGAATACAGTTATTCATCTCATGAGGAAAAGAAAAAGAGAATATAATGCAGACCAGATCTCGCAAAATCATAACAATAGTAAGCAAATGTGGAGATGTTTGAGAAACCTTGTGCCTAAGTCATTACCTATATCTCCCAATAGCATAAATGTTGATGGTGCTAATGTGTCAGACAATGCAAATATTGCTGAAGCTTTTAATGACTTTTTCATTTCTAATGCTACTAAGATTACAAAGGACCTGCGAAGGAATAAGTCTCAACTGAGAGTAGACGAGGACAATAATATTGGTCCAACTCATTCGCAATTTAATTTGAATTTGATTACTGAGGATTTTGTATTGAAACAGATTGATAATCTGAGTATAGATAAAGCAACTGGTGAAGATCACATCAGCTGTAAACTTTTAAAGATGACGAAGAATGTTATCGCAGAGTCTCTTTGTGATATCATTAACAAATCCCTGTCTACAGGAGTTGTTCCACGTGAATGGAAAAAGGCTCGGGTAGTACCAATATTCAAATCTGGAGATATTTCTTCTTTGAATAATTACCGTCCCATTTCGATATTACCTATCGTGAGTAAAATTATAGAAAGGGCCGTCCACCAACAACTCAGTGAATTCTTGGACGTGAATAAATTATTACACCCTAATCAGTCTGGTTTTAGACCTAAACATTCAACAGCTACTGCCCTTGCAAAACTTGTAAATCAATGGTCGTTGAATATTGATAACAAAGAAATTTCTGGAGTTGCCTTCATAGATCTTCGTAAGGCTTTTGATACTGTTGACCATGAGCTACTTCTACATAAACTAGCTTGTATAGGTTGTAGTAATAGGACTATTTATTGGTTCAAATCATATTTAGGGGATCGACAACAAGTGACCCAATTCAAAGGAGCCAAGTCGCATCCATCAACCATCAAATTAGGTGTGCCACAAGGTTCAATTCTTGGTCCCCTTTTATTTTCAATATATGTTAATAGTCTACCTGAATGTACTCCTGAAGGTATCATAGATATGTATGCTGACGATACGACACTTACCGTCAGTGCAAATGATGCAACTGTTGTGGAAGAAAAATTAACTGTTGCGTTAAACAGAGTCATGGCATGGATTAAGGAAAATCGTCTTGTTCTTAACACTGAAAAAACTTGTGTCATGTTAATAGGCTCTCCTGCTAATCTCAAGAAAATTGAATCTTTCACCATTTCATTAAACGGCAATTTGATCAAAAGAGTTCAATTCACCAAATGCTTAGGACTTTTGATAGATGAAGAATTGAAATGGTCTAAACAAATCGAAAACGTAAGTAAACTTACCCAGAAAAACATTAGCATGATAAAGAGAGCAAAGAGTTTTTTGCCTCAAAAATCCTTAAAGTTACTTTATAACAGTCTAGTGTTGCCACGATTAGATTACTGCTCTGTTGTATGGTCGAACCGATTTCATTCTCATACAACTAAGCTGCAAAAAATTCAAAAGAGGGCCGCAAGAATAATATTGAACAAGACATATGACACACCGTCGGCTGATTTGTTTACAAGTCTTAAATGGATGACACTAGACAAGCGGTTTGAGTTAAGTCGCGTTATGATGATATATAAATGCGTTCATAACTTAGCACCCTCTTACCTTCAGGTAGGCTTAATCAATCCTAATGATGTACATGAGCATCATACAAGGCAAATAGACAGTGGATGTTTACGTGTGCCTAGATTTCACACTGATTGTTATAAGTGTAGCCCAATTGTTTCTTCCATATTTGAATGGAATAAGCTAGATAATTCGTTGAGAACGGCTTCCTCTGTCAATTCATTTAAGAGATTGTTTAAACAAAGTTGTAATTTGTGAATGGCTCAGCCGTACATACACTACGTGCATGTTCTGTAATATTTACATGTCTTATTCACATAATTGCGACTTAATTAATATTTTCCTATTGACATTACTGCTTACTAGGTTAATGATATATGTTAATTTTGCAAACGAGTATTATTTTTGTAACTGTTCTGTATAAATGTTATAAACGATGTAAATATGTTCATTCAGGGCCCCATGGAAGACCACTACTTGCTGGTGAATGGGCTACCCTGTCAAAAGATCAGAAATAAATAAATAAAATAAATAAATAAATATCATCAATCTGTTATTTCAATACATAAGTCCTTTAAATCTTCGTAGAATTAGAGAACGTATTTTAAATCCGTGATGTTGAAAAATGATACTTAATCAAGAACGTCGTATAGTTTCTCCTTGAAATTAATTTAAAGAGCGTTTTATATGTCTTACGATTTTGTATATGCAAATGATATCCGTATTGTCGGGACATCATCAATATGTCGGAAAGACGCTCATTTTCAGCATGTTGTTTCCTTGCAAAACACTAATGTTACAAACAAAATTTATAAAAAGTAAAAGATTTGTATGTAAATCTCTGTTGCATCAAATTAATATAAAATAGTTTATCAGCCTACATTGACGGTTATAATATATGTCGGACATTATACTTTAGCGAAAAGATATAAACGTGATAAAATTAAACTAAAGAAGAATCCAGAACGGGGGCGGGGCCGGGGGGGGGGGGGGGGTGAAAGGAGTGACACAATAGCATAATAATAAATAAATACAGTACAGACTACGGATGCACTCAACTTTCTCTCTCTCTCTATCTATACATCTCTCTGTCTATCTGTCTGTCTTTCTCTCTCTGTCTCTCTCTCTCTCTCTCTCTCGCTCTCTAAACAGATGATATAGGGAAAACGAAATAGTTTGTAAGTATTGCTTGGAGAGCAAAATAATTAGTCTGTTTTATTTACTAATGTAAAGCGCTTTGATCATGGTTTATGTCAAGGTGCTATATAAATATCAATGTGTATGAATATATTTTCAAATTTTGACAATTATAGTTTGTAAATATATGTATTGACAAAGTACATAAGAACGACACAAAAATGCTGGGAGTATTTTGGACCTACATAGAATATGCGAAACTGAGCTATGTCTTTGGCCCATGATCCCACAGCTATTAAAGTTACGTAAGAGGAACAATGAACGTTGCGGAGGGTACAGGTCGTTGTCGTGGTTATAAACTCCAAAGAGCGGAAGTGAGGTAAGGGTATCTATAACCCTGTTTTTGTTGTTTTGGGGGGCGGGAAGGGTCTTGTTATTCTTGCAGTTGTCGTTGCTGTTTTTTTTAATTTTTTTAATGGGACCACGTTCCGACATACTCATAAATAAAAATCATATTACGTAAAGCCAGACCTTACCCTATCTGAAACAATCATGCAAAGGCAACAATCATGCAAGATGATTGTTTTTTCTCTCTTTTTATGTGTGTGTGTGTCTCCCATTCACACTCTCTCTCTCTCTCTCGCTCGGTCGTTTTCTCTGTCTGTCTGTCTCTCCGTCTTTCTGCCAATGTTGTTCCGCCATTTGCTTGTTTGCCGGCACAATTCCTTCTTTGAGAAAAATTATTATAACATAATAATGATGTACACAATTTATTATACCGTTTGTTTATTATAGGGAGCGAAATAGAAAACGAGCGTCTGATAATGTCGAAATGCGAAGAATATTAATGTACAATAATTATACAAAGTAAAACTTTTGAATGAAAATCTCTGTTGCATCAAATTGATATAAAAAATGTTTATTATGCTATATTGACAATACTTTTATGCGTCGGACATTAGTCTTCAGCGAAAAGATATCTATATATAAAAAAGGACAAACTAAAGGGGAAACAAAATCGGAGCTGGGGGGGGGGTGATCGGAGAGACAAATATCATATAAATAAATACAGTACGGACTACCGTGACGTCCAATTTTCTATCTCTCCCGCCACCTCTCTCTCTCTCTCTCTCTCTCTCTTTCCCTCTCCCTGTCTGTCTCTCTGTCTATCTGGCAATGTCGTTTTCCATCTTCATCTTTGTTTAATAATGTTTCCATTCCTTCATTTGCTTGTACCGTGTACGCCGACAACATCTCTTCCTTGAGATGAATTATAATAACATAATTATCCCTTGTGATGTACACATCATACCTTATATTTATTATAGGAAAATCCTGCGTACGCCACTGGATATGACATGAACTTGTATACAGATTGCAAAGCCGATTATACGCGGCCAATTTTACTATACTTTTTTTGCGAAAATTTGTCAAATTAGAAAGAGTATACAATTTTTGTTAATGATAGAATTAACGTAACTTGATCAAAAACAGTTCAGAAACAGCTGAAATATCAAAAAATACATCCGTTCAGATTTTCGTCGATTCATATCTATACTAACTTGGGGGAGGGTATGGAAGAGTGTTTAAAAAAGTCACTTTAGAATTATTGTTATTATTACCATTAGTATTGTTATAATGCATTTTATAAAGATTTCCTTTACTGATCATGACGCACCGTGAGTTCATTGATTACCAAAACAATGTCAAACTCTTCCGTCTGACTATTGCAAAGAACGGCATGAGAAGAAAAGACACGATGCAAAAAGAATACATAGAGTTTTATTTTAATACGATATGGGTTGTTTATTAGAACCAAGTCAAGAGAGGAGAAGAAAAAAAAAGGATTTGACTGACAAAATATAAGTGCTTCCAAGCTCAGGCTGTGGCAATGTGCTACAAGTAGCGTGAATAATGACGGGAGAGAATGATAATTCCTTTGTCCATTACGACGCTAGGATAATATCGCGACGTGGAAATTATACAAATATGTTGATAATCATTCGAATTACAAACATACAAAACCGTCCCAAACAGTCATCAGTTTTCCGACTATAACCGCATACATGTATTCATTCACTCATTTTTCTTTTACTTTTTCTTGTTGGGGACAATCAAGCTCGCAATTAAACAACCATTCATCGTACATAGTCATCTTTATTTCACATTCCATACAGTCGTCACAAATTTTAAAAGGAGGCGTATTAAACCAACAACAGAAAAAAAATATCATAATTTATTCTGATCAAGATGAACGAGTGTGTTGATTGCCCCCCAAAACAAAAACGCTCCCACTAGACAAGTTCAGGCTGTGCTGTAGCAATGTACATCGCAAAGCTTCCACAATAATAGGAAAGATAATACCCCCGCCGGTTGCGACGCAAAACGGCGCGAGAAGAATAGATCGCAAAGCTAGAAGAATACATCAACTTTTTACAAACAATGGGATGTTTATTAGTACGAGAACAGGAAGAGGGAAAGGCAGGCTTTGGCTGACAAATACTTTCTGTATAGCAAGTTTAAGCTGTACCGTTGTGCATCGCGCATCACGAGCGAGAACAATGGCGGGAGAGATAATCTTCCATCGTCTGGTAGGGCGCAAAAGGGCGCAAGAAGAATAGAGCGGGTTTATACCAACAATAGACAGTTTCTTTTCATATGCAAGAATCAGGTGAGGGTAACTGTCACGCCCCTTTGCGCCCCTTTGCGCCCCTTTGCGTTTCTTGAGGCGCAACCTTTCTATTCATGGCGCCCCGACGCGTTCGGGCACAGTCGCAACTTTGGAAGGCTCCCCCAACTATTTTTATTCTTAAAAATTAATACTTTTGTAAGAATGTGTAAATACCTACCTGTAATGCCTTTCGAGATCCAAAGGCTACACAGTCGTGCCTTGCTTTCACACTAAGAAGAATGCCATCTTCGGTGGATGTGGACGTTGTGATTCTGGTCGAGAAATTGGTAGTAAGATTTAAAGAGAGAAACGTATTATGAGAAAAGAGGACTGAGGGAATGATATAAACAGGAATTAACAGCAAACAAAATACCAAAAAAAAGAGAGGGGAAGAGAGAGAGAGAACCAATTAAAAAGCAAACTAGGTGAAAGAAAGCCGTTTGCAGAAGACAAAATGGCGATATAGTTTGGTCTAAATGTCGGCAAGGATATATTTTATTCATCCTTCCTATCATCATCATTCCTTTGTCTACAGATCTTAAGCCTGGCTTCGTTCATTCATAGCCCAGCCCTGAACATCCCTCCACCGAGGTTCGTCGACGTGGGCGATGTCGTACCCGACCTCGATCTCGTATCTCTGTCTGGAAGAACCATCAGCCTCGCCGATCTCCATATCAACAAGGACCGCCCCCTGATGATCCTCGCATCGTCAGGCTCCTGACCTCCACTCAGGGTAATGATTATGATGGAGGGGTGACAGTGGCTACTTCTGGGTAGATCGAGGGATTAAGAGGGGAGGGGGTATTTAGGTGATACGACCTCTGGCTTCATTTTGAGAAAATATTATTTAAAATAATTGAGTGCAAGGGGGGAATCCTATTTCCCCGGGAGAGTCTTGAGAATGCCGACCGGATTGTCGCCATCATTTTTCCTAGGAATAATAAATGGCTGGAATGTTTTGAGATAATCCAATAGGTTTAATGATTAGTCATTAGTTTAATTAGTAATCTTGTTTTGAATTAAGGGTTAGGGTTAAGATTAGGGTTAGAGTTAGAATTGGGGTAATATACCAGTTTTTATGATGTACGTGTGAGGGTATCGACTCAAAGTCATAAATGAGAGACGAAGCAGTTGTTGCGGTTCTATTGGGTATGAGGCCAATCTTTATTTCATGCTGTTCAACTAACAAAAGAGGGTAGAAGACCCTTGACTGCACGAAGTTACTTCAGTTGCTGTAGAAAATTAAAAGAAACAAAAACTACAGTAAGTATTGCATCATTATGATCACAAATAATTACTTGCTAATTATCTGCTTTCCAGATCATCTTCCACATTATACAGTGTATGCAATTTAGTTCATACATGTACATTGTATATATATTGAGTTTACCTCAGCCTATGAAATTCATGTAGTAAATAGATCTGCAATGAAGGCCACTCCCTATTTATTACTTTCACATATATATAACACAATTCTCCAAATGAGTGAGCTATAATAATCATTCTATCAGCCTTAAGCAATATAGAAACATACTCCCAACTGATCACAATACAAGGCTTACCAAAAAGCAATGTCCTACCACGCCTTTCTAGCATTAATAGGCATAACTCAATTACTACCAGCATGCATCCTTCATGTAAATTAAAGTTAAATCTCCCTCTTCTTCACACAAATCATAATCTATCCAATTAAGCACCTAACATTAGAGAGTTAATTATATACTGTACTCACATATTAAGGTGTCCAAAACCAACTATAGACATCAAGAATATCAGGATGAGACATCAATTGTATCTTCATGTAGGCACAGCTACAACCAGTCTCATCTCTGCTCACTGCATGTATGAGCTTTAACCTGCATGCAGTGAGTGTATGTTCACTGGGGCATATCACTCTTCTTTAGTTAGGTACATTCCTTTTACCCCTGACTAATTTGCATTATAAAGAAAGAGCTATTTCTCATTCCCTCACATACGGTTAATGTACCATTTGGTGTTATATATAGATGTACTGTTAGTCCAACATGTAGGGTTATATATATATATATATACCTTATCACTTTTAGCTCTAATGATCCTATCATTCGTTGCCACCCGTAGGCCTGTGTAATAGGTGGAACGCTAGCGACCCTCGTGAGCGACTACCGAACCCAGGTCGATTTCGTAGCCGTGTACCTGGCCGAGGCCCACGCTGAAGGAGCGTGGGAGATGGGCCACAACATCAGCTATATCAAGGATCACACATCGCTTCAGGACAGGATTGAAGCAGCTAAGTGAGTCAGATAAATTAAAGCACAACGAACACAATACGAACACAATAGGGAGATCTATGTGAGTTGGTCTAGCGGCACTTTCACTTGGTCAGCTCTCTGTCATCGCCTACAAACTGGCTCAGGCGATCTCGGTTCAAAACTGAGTCACCTCTTTCGGATGGTGACGTTAAAGCTCGGTCCCCAGACGCAAATAAACATATCTAATATAATTGCAATTTCTTTGAAACGGAGCACATGATGATCGTGAAGTGTAATGCCGAAAAAACAGTCATGCATTTTAGTTTAGAATGCTCTGATCTTCTTCAGGGGAATCTGTTTTTCTTCATGGCCGCTTCCGTCTATGATCATGTTTATTTGCCAAAAACGGGCGAGTGCAACCTTTCACGTTTTCGGCAATGTAGTTTTTAAAAAGACCTCGTACCTGATAGTTTTAATCAGTTCTTATCAACTCATCACCATCTCAAAACTGTTGTTTTCCTCAGAGACTTACTAAAGGTCGACGCAACGTCACACACTGAATGCCTGACTGATGATGTCACAGACACGTCCAAGTTCCGTTTGGTGGTGGATAAGATGGACAACCTCTTCACCAGAATGTTCAGGGTACACCCCGATCGGGTCATATTCATCCGCGATGGCAAGATGGTGTACATCGGGAACTCTATCCTGGGACAGATACAGAACCCCACCTACCTGATGACGCACGAAGCACGTGATTGGTTAGAAGCGAACGTTGGACCAGCTGCTGCTGCCAACCAGTAGATCATGTGATGCCGATACCTTAGAAAAATGTGTACTATCAAAGACTGTCGATTTCATTGAATTTACTTTTCCTGAAATATCGCTATTTTGACGTCTTCAAATCATCGTTTCATGAAACCGTTCACTGACATCCCATTGAAATGCGTGTTTTAAGTTTAACGCCCGTTTCAACGGAATGTCGGTGAACGTGTACTTATGACGATTTAGGTTCCATGAAACGATGTCCAGGTTATCAGTCAGGAAGTTTTTGAAAGGTTAAGGGCGGGCCTTTAAAATATGTCTGAGCAGTTAGTGACTTTGCCCTGAAGTTCGCATAGTTGTTTTGTGTAAGATAGATGAAAAGGAAAGAGTGGCATTGTTGCACATGACCGATGATTGACGCGAACAAAACTGATGAAGTTTTCATTGGAAATACTAACCTGTGGAAATGGATGAACAATATTTGTCACGGTCTATCCGATTGTATGCAACAGCGCTCTCTCGAGTTCATCTATCTCGTATTTCACTACCACAAATCAAGGCGATTTCGAGCAATGTGATTCGTATTACATTATGTCTATTATGCTATTTTATCTTTTCTTTTTTTCAATCCAAAGAATTTTACGAAATATCTTGGGACGACCATTGAACAAGGGTAGTAATATCAGAAAGAACCATCAGTCTGTTATTTTTTTAACATCACCTTTATTCATAAAAGAACAAAGGGAAAATACAAGGCAAGTCTAGATTACTTGTTTTTTTAGGAACGATGCACTCGACTATATAAAAAATGAAACATGGCAAAAATTATACAAAATATATTTCAATAAAATATCTGAAGTATACATAGATAGTGTTACATAATCATATTTAGGCATAAAAAGTTTTGTTTGTGTTTCTAATTTGGATGAAATAGATGATGAATTATGTCGTACGGGACATAGTGTATTGCGGAATCGCCATATAATTATTGTTGTTTTTTCTGAGATGAACGATAAATATTGTCTTAATAGCCTGTGAGATCGAGTGAGAGTCAAGTTGCGCTTGATTTTTTGCTATAATTTGAAAAAGTTCTGCGATGAAGAAATAATAATATTAATAAGAATTTTAACTGTACGATCAAAACACACTAAAGGCATGCCATATCTCCATATATTTTTAAATGTTGTTGATTAAAAATAAGATAAAACATAATAAAAAAAAAAGCTATCTACACAATAGAAAGCAGCATTGTAGATACATTAGATTGAGTGGAAGTGTTTACACTAGACACCAAGATCAATTTTCCACTTTTTGAAAATTAATGAAAAGGAATTGTTTTTTCTTCTTAGCTAGAAAAATATTCTAAGTCGTTGTTGGATTTCAGCTAAGCCTTAATATCTTAATGGCGAATCTACTTTAGATCTACAAATACAAACACAGTATTTCAACACCAAAATAATGTAAATTAAATAATCATTATGTATACCAACACATTTCTGAAAAACCGAGAAAGTAATATTTGCATTTTCTTTCATATCAATGGTTTCAATTATAGTATTTCTATATGCCATACACTGTATGAAAATATAAAATAAACACTATATAGAGAATTCTTTTAAAACAAACTGCAATACGTCATATACACCTGCAAATTGATATATACACAATCATGATAAAAAGTACGTTTATCTGTCTGTATTCAAAGTATTGACTTAGCTTTTGAGTGATCGTTGATAATTAACTAGAAACGTCCACAATGTCGTCAAAAAGAGTGTTATAATTATAATCTAACATGCCTCCAGCAATTATCTGTTTGTTAATTGTTTGAAATTGGGGATATTTTTGTTTCAGAAACGAGAATAATGATAGGTCGAAGATATTTCCATTTTCTTCATGTGTCTCGCAAAATTGGCGAAGGGTGTGGGGGGGGGGACTTGACGCAACGGGGAATAGGGATCCCCTACCCAACCCCCTCTAGAACCACTCCTGGTTCAATCGGGTTATACGATTGCAGACTTTGCCCTCCGGAATGTGCCACAGTTAGGAACAATAACAGGGAAAGGTCTGCCGTTGTGTCATTGACACATGCAGAGATGTCGCAGAGATGGGTTTTAGGGGATGTAACAGTCCCCTCCCTTTCCAAATGAAATTCAGTAACAAATCTTTAATTTTAGAGCCTTCTCCAGATGCAGATTTTAATGCTCTTGTTTGTCCCTTCTACTCATTTTGCACAAGTAGTATAATTACAAACATAAATATTTCATAGAAATGCACTCGTTTAAAATGATCAAATCGTCTTTTATATGTTAAAAATGACCATCACTTAAAATTAAATAAATAAATAATAAATATAAACAAATAAATACATTTAAAAAAATGCATAAATAAATAAATGAATAAATAAATAAATGAATGACATAAATAAACAAATAAATAAATATGTAAGTAAATAAAGCAAGGGCAGCTAAGGCCTTACCAAACTGTAAAAAAATAATAGTCGAAATAACTCAATAAAATTGAGGAAAAGAATTGCCTTATTTTTATTTAGTAAATATTACCTACAGCATCTTAAGTAGAATTTACTTATTTTGCTGAATAAATTTTTACTCAGTTAAATCGAGTTACATTAACGTAAATAATTTAAGTATTGTAATGATTTTAGATAATTAAAAAAAAGCTATGATAGGATTACATATTGCACGATTTGGTACCCATCTAATCTAACAAGTAACATCCACTAATCATTCACTACTTCTATTTAAGATTAATCACTAATCACTTACACTCGACACATATTGAAAGGCTCCAAATTTTATATATACTTGATCGTAGCATCTTAACAGGAAAATTGGTTGACAATTTCCTGAAATATCAAGTTTTGATTTGTTTTGAACTGGGTAACAATTAAAAATTGTCTTGTCTTTGCTTAGCCATGTTAAATGAATTAGTAAATGTTTTAAAGTCCTTAAATTTTCATTCAACCACAAAAAAGAATTGTTTTATTTAAAAAAGAGTTTATTTTGGTCTAATGAATATTCATAAATTATGTAAATATTTCTATTACGCACTGCATCGGTCCTTACTTTAAAAAGATAAGAATAATCAACATAAATTGTTTGAGTAATACGTATAATTTCTGATTTTGAGTTAAAATTACTAAATAAATACAAGCTGAAATTACTTAAAGTTCTTATGTATTTGAGTTTACTTAAATATCCACGTATGTTCTACTAAATTGAAAGTTTGAGTTAGCAAGACTTAAATTTAGTGCGTAAGTGGCAAAACTAATGTTTTCAAGTAAATTCTACATGGAAAAAATACGTAAAAATTACCCATGACCAAATTATTTTTTACAGTGCAACGATATCGGCGTATATGAGAGAGAAAGAGAGAGAGAGAGAAAGAGAGAGAGAAAGAGAGAGAGAGAGAGAGAGAGAGAAGGAGTGGGTGTTCTGCCCAAACTAGAAAGAAAAGAGCGAGGCTAAGCCTCTGAATGTATATTGCTTTAATTTTGTCAAATTCAAGTTTGTGCCTATAGACGAACTTTATTCTGCAACACGACCTCGGACACGTATCAGTCTCTTGCAAAGTTATCTGATTGCTATATATAACCCAGTAAACCGAGAGATAAACCCTCAAGTACCTGTTGCTTCGGACTCTTAACTTGCCAAGGACGTTTACAAACCCTTATCACAGTTGCAGGAACGTTTACATATTAGATCTTTACATTGGAATGAATAGAAAAGAAAGAAACGGCCGGTGTTCGTAAGACATAAGTTTTCACAACTCGGCCGAGTCAAGATGGCGACGTTGGTACGGTTGCTGCCGATTGTTGTTGCTGTAACATTAGTTGTTGTTTGTTGCTTCACAACAGTCCATGCAGGAGCGGATCCCTATTTGGACAAATACCTAGCATCTGTGAGACAAAGTGAGTATCGTGTTGCGAGCATTGGGATCGAATGGATGGGTCATGATTACATGTATGTTCGACGTGACTATTTAACACTAAACATAACAATTTGATAATTTACTAAAAGGGTACTTGTTGAAAACCTCATGATAGCTCAACAGCTGACTTACATGGGAAGTACATACAATACAAGGCCAAATACAATATAATATGATATATACATTCATAATTGACAAATGTATCATACCCACAAATTATAGAAAAATGGATAATAATATATGTATAATAAAGGATCTTAAATTAAGTGACTAAACTAAGCCATAAGAACACGTTCCTATTATAGTTAGTGATCACAACGGTTAATTTGACTTGGTCAGTTGATAAATCCATTAGAAGATTGAAGAGAAGGTTGAAGTCTGGTAAACAAATCTGTGAGCTTTCTCATTATAATTATGTATGTGACTTTGGAAGAATAGGCCTATGATATTAAAAGTGTCTCTTTATTAAAAGGAGGTTCCTTCAAATAACTTGATTTCGAAATATGACAAATAATAGCTGACAAGTTTGGATCAAAATGTTTTGCCAATATGTGTAGCCGTCTTTATCAATTCTTCTTCTTCTTTTTGTTCTTCTTCTACTTCCTTTTTTTTAAACTTAAATTTTCCTTGTGATGCTCCCTTATTCTAAATTGACCACGATCATTTATGATACACAATATGTTTAATTTTCTCCCCCTAAAGACAAGCATGGATTGGAGGATATGAGGAAGCTTTTTGTTGATAGAGGACTAGATTTGAATAACGTTGTCGAAATCATGGGAAACAATCAAGAATTCGCAAAGGTAAGATTTTCAGAGGGGGGTGGGGGGGGGGGGGGTGTCATTATCCGTTTTGTACTATTTCGAAGGCTCGTCATACTGTAGGTTAGTTACTACGTAGGTTCATTTTACCCAAGGTTTGTTATTCTGTAAATGGAATAGAGTTCTATTTAATTTGTAGGAAATATAAAACAGGGTAATATAATAACACTAAGAAAAAACTGTCTCTTTAAACTGATACTGATACATTTCTTAAAATCTATACTCATCCCCCCCCCCCTCCCCCTCTCATTTACTCAAAGTAATTATTATTCTGTTTTCTTGTCATTTTTTTCATTTGATTTGATTTGATTCTGATATTGATTTCTAAATTTTCCATTATAAATGTCTGACATGGTCTTGTTGAATTGTGAATTACAGAAAAAAGGTACTTGCAAGCAAAAAGGTTAAAGGTATCATATTAATGCAAAATATTTTCCATATATTATGTTTAATATAGTTCCTAAACATTGTGATCATGTACTCATATACAGCTTGACATAAATCACTGCACCATTTATTAATTTGATTTACAGTTGTTGCTTGAAAAGCTATCGGCGGTCAGAGACATGGGCATAATTCGGGAGGGAGAGAATGGTGACCAATTCTACGTGTTTTGATAACGAGGTGCCCGGACAACCAGAGACCCTTGTTTTGGCTACATGTCTGACCGACCTTATCAGGTTCTTGGTCGATGCTTCTCTCAATGTTGATTACGCTTCGAGAAGTGAGTACAACCTTGGGCGTTGCCCCCTCCCCTCCCTCCAATATTTTCAACAATGTGGAAAGAGCACCCTTACAGTAATTGATGACCGAATTTATACCATCCCTGTTAGGCATTTTTTTAAAGCTAGATGACAATTTAGAAAGAGGTGAATAACCAGAATTGTTACTTGTCAGCTCAGATGTTTTTTCCAGACCTGTAAAGCCCCCCCCCCCCCCCCCCTGCATCCTCCGTCAGAGAATCCTGGATCCGCCTCTGTCGCTCCTAATAAATACTTTGGAACAACCACTCAGTACGCCTCTTGATAATGTTTTTCGTTTACCTTTTTTTATAGATTGAAAAACTTTTTTTAAAGACATTTAGTCGGGCGCAAACATGTATGAGATATATTTTGTCGTCATAACAATCCTGTTCAATTTTACACAAATGTTTATTCGAGCACACCCCACCTCCAAAGAGAGAGAAAAAATGATTTCGCTTATGGTTGCCTCGTGATTCCAATGGATTATTTCTGATAAATTTAGCATTTCGGTAACTTTGTGTATGTTACATTGTTTTACTCTTCCCTCTCTCTCTCTCTCTCTCTCTCTCTCTCTCTGTCCTTCCTCCTTTCTTTCTTTCTTCGCTTCTTTCTTTCTTTCTTCTTTTTCTTTCTCTCCTTCAGTGTGGGCATCCCGTGGTAAACTAGACGAAAGCGCATTTTATACGTTACTATTCAAAGACCCTGGTAACAGATGGTTGTGTCAGTCAGTGAAGGAAAATAAACATCACAAAATCCACCATTTAGCGGCAAATACTGTTATTCTGCAGCTTTTAACATTGTAAGTATTGAGAAGGTATTACAAATATAAAAAATTTAAGCCTCGTTTCTAATATGACAAAGTCGCTACAATTTTTTTTCTCCCTTTTATCATGACGTAAATTGTAATACGATTCCCATTTACTGTATTTTATAAAATACAGCTTTGCCATTCAACATTTGCCACATCATATCTGATCAAGCCTTTATTTTGTAATCAAGATATTATGATATAATATCGAGGTTTTATGTCAAACTAAGAAGCCCTTGGTAGTATTCTTAATTTTAACTTCATTATTCTTTTTTTTATACCAATACTCATACAATTATTACTGGTATACCCCAAAGATCTATGGACGATTTTTTTTTTCCTTTCACGTTTAAGTAAATAAAAACGATTGTATGCTTTGGTCAAAGTATAGTGCTTCAAAGGCCATTGGCGCTTTTATCAGTTAACCTTTTCCTAAGCTTTTTGTTAATTCATCCATGATGTATCTCATGGGGTCTGAAGGCTACAGCCCACGAAATAATGAGATCGACAGCCCACGAGATCGACAGCTCACGAGATCGACTTAAAAAATATATATTTATCTCCCCATTATATTTCTTTGTTTAATTGACACCATGCATGGTCTTTTCCTTCTCGTGGGTTGTTTGTCTTGTTTCATCGGTCCCATTAGCAATGTATGTTTGTAGAGGTTTCACTAAACGACGTCACAAGAGACGTGAAAAAACTTACTTTATAAAACTAATTGTATATGATCCCCACTTTATTCCTATGTTTAATTGACGCTATAGTCTTTTCTCTCTCGTGGGCTGTTTGTCTCTTTTCATCGATCCCATTGGCAATGTCTCTTATAAGAGGTTTCACTAGAACGATGTCACACGAGACCGAAATCTCTTTATCTTCCCATTCTCCGTGTACTATAGCTAGGACTATCCATCCTCTGACATGATTTCACTCATTACAATTAATCATTGTGCATATTTTGTTACTCTTTGTGAAACCTTATGCAGCCGGCCGGCCTTGAACATGCGTACCGGATACGTGTACAGAAGAGGATGTCAATATCTTGGCATGGCTATGTAAGTATGCCTAGACTAGAAGATAAATATGAATCTGCTCCCTTCGTGGACTACCATCCCCTGAGAGTTCACCCCTCCAGGACAATTAATCGTGCGTATGTACCCCAGACAATTAACCATCAGGACAATACCTCTTAGACAACTAACCCATGGGAGAGGCCAAACCCCTGGACAATTGTCTGAGACAATACCCCTTTAAACATTACTTCACGATTAATTGTCCGAAATGGTTGGGTCAGATCGACGGGGAAATAGGTCCGATTCGATAATGGTGTATAAAGCGCATATGCATTCAAAGATATATTCTGGTTAAATGATAATGATTAATTGAAACTTCTGACGAAAAAAAAGGATTTAAACCAAAGTTTGTCGCTATGATAATCTTAAATACAAACCGAATCGACAGTCAACTATTTTTAAATTTCTTTGATAACGGCTTTTTATGTTTGTTTGTTTGTTTGTCTCCGTAGTGATGATCCTCATCGGAATAGATCCGTTTTATTACATAGACTGCACCGAACCAACTCCGTGGAATACGGCTGATATAGGATTCACGTAAGCCACCATATACACATGACAACGTTTGAAATGATTACATCAGAAATGTAGTAACGGGTTCAAAATGTTTCATTTTCAAACAAGAACTTGTATTATATTTCAAAGGAAAGAAGTATTTCTACTTTTTAGCTTGTTCTAATACACTTATACATATCCCTGCAAACGAAAAATATCATGAGCAAAATAATGGTCGTAAGAAAGAAATGCGAGCCCGAGCTATACGACGAGAACGTAAAGATCATTTTAATATTGTCAATTATTTATTTGTTTAAAGAGTTGTGGTTATAGGGTAGGGAGGTTGTGGAGCTTTCTCGCCCTCGATTACGATCCCTTCAACTCTGCTTTTTTAAATCTCGTAGAGCTGCACTAGCTTTCTTCGCGTTTATGGTCCTATGTGGGTCCTTGTACGAGATCTTTCTCCAGCAACGCGTTCTCGATAAGATGCGTGGACACCCCGTTGCTGACGACGGTGTCAAGCAATCGTCGCAGAACGCAATGGAGAACGACTACGAAAACGTCCGTGACGACACGGTGAAAGACGACCAAGGGTCGGATGTAGCGACGACCTCGATCGATAGTGCCATGGATGCAACCGATGATGTGCAGGAAGAGATGGAAGGGGCAAAGGTCAACGGCGGATACGACTTCCGGGTCGAAAAAGAGGTCAAAGAGGAGGTCACGGAGGAGCCACCGGCGCACAAGAAGAACGTGGAGGTAGAAATTGATGATTCAGGCTCAAGCTCGCAGAGTCCTAAAAGATCGAAGAATCTAGGATGGGGTAAGTTTTTTCTCTTCTGTTGACTCTATTCTCAGTCATATACAGACGCTAATAGCAATATTCCATTTACACTTCAGTCACATCGCCAAACAATCTACAGACAAATGCTTACCACCCAAGGTAATATATATTTTTCTCAGTCTAGGTTTGTTGTCGGTCTGGTGGTTGTGACTCGAGTATAAACGTGCACTTGAACCTTTTTTGGTCTAAGCAGTTCTTGCGATACACATCCTCACCATTTCATAATGACCAAACTGACAATGCTACCATTATACCCCCCCCCCCCCTTTATCTCATTCTTCATTCAAGCCATTTAGTACATTTCATTGTTTGCAATTTATATATTTATAATAGTCATGTACTGCTTATACGATTTATTAGTTAAGACATAACGATTACAAGATCTCAATTATAAACCTTTAATTAGTATTGGTACATAGGTTATACCAAATCTGTAGTATAGCATGGGTCTCTTACTCGAAGGGGAACCAGCTTAAGGGGGGGGGGGGCACTGGTCTAATTACTCAAAGGATGAAGTGCAAATACCGGTAAAGTGTAGATTCGGTTGAAGCGTCTTCTTTTTACATTACCGTTTCCCTCTCCTTTTTCTCTTTCCTTATTTTTCTTTTTCTTTTACCATTTGATCGTGGGCACGTGCCCATTGTGCCCCTATAACTACGCCACTAACGAAAATCATGTTTTTTTCCCAGCTATCCTTCATGCCATCCTGATGTCATTTTCCGCTGTGAATAACTGCAAGAAGCTCCTAAGTGCCAAGAAGACCAAGAACACCATGGCGGTCCTTAACGGACTGAGGGTAGTCAGTTTGTTCTGGGTTATTCTTGGTCACTCCTGCTCGTTTTACATAGGCCGACTCAGTAAGCAAAACTTCAAACGGTAGTAAAAGACAAAGAATAAAGTGACTCCATTTCAATTTAAACTAGATTATAATTATTATAAACATTACAAATATGATATGAGACGGCAGTCCAGAGATTAATTGTGTCACGTTTATAATATAAAAGAACGGATTGAATGAACAAGTATATTAGCATCTAAGATTAATTAGTTAGCACAAGGTGAATAAAAGTAAACATGGTAAATAAAACAATTTGAACATTCTAGCAATATAACGCACACTATTTTGATAAAACTTCCTAGTAAGTTTTGACGTATTTTAAGAAAGATTCGTGCAATCACAGATTGGAAAGATGCATCTGACTTGGGATTGGATAACGTTGCAGAAGGGTTCAGCACGATCATGAACAAACAAAAATCTGTTTGGCTAAGCATTTATTTGCTCTTCTGCACATTTTTTCAAACGTTCGTCGCTGCTTACCTAAAAAATATGAATTTATAATAAGTGAACATTTAGGTGCGCAGACGCAGGGCTCCCCATTGACTTATTTTACCTTTGCTCCCTAGTGAATCCATTGGAGAGTCTTATACTGACAGGCGGCATGGGGTTCTATGCAATTACCAACGCGACGCTCTCTGTGGACACCTTCTTTGTTTTGAGGTAGGTATTTTGTCACGGTCGCCATACAGATTTGAAGACATTTCGTGATGACGGAATTAGTTCTCATTATGCATCAGAGTCAATCAACTTAAAGTGTTCCAATCGTTTGAAAGTATGTTGTCCTATATGTAAGTAGTTTCATGTCATCATCTGAGCTTCAATTATTACATTTGTTACGAGATGTTGCAAGTTTAAGTACACTCACAATTAACCTTTAAAAAAGCCATGTGAAGTGTCCAAAATCGCATTCATTGTTTTAGGGTAGTTTTCTTTTACAGAAAAATATTTCACTACCCCTATTTGTATTGCCTCTTCTTAAAAAAAGCGGTTTCTTAGTCACATACCTGACTCTGAAGCAGATTGACAGCGTCCGTAGGAGAAGCACCGCGCAATGGGCGGGCTTCTGGTCTCTGTTCTACTTCCACCGCTGGTGGCGCCTGACACCGGTCTACATGGCAGCCATGGGTATCTATGCACTCCTGATGCCTCATTTTGGTCAAGGATGGAATACGGAGGTCATCTACGAGTACATCAAGTCAATATGTCGTCGGCAGTGGTGGACTCATCCTATGTACATCAACAACCTCTATCCTTGGCCTAACGTACTTGATGACTCGGTCAGTATTCTTATCAATTAATTTTAAGAGAGATTTCTAGTTTTATTTTCGACTAGGTAGTATAAATATACCGTGTGAGTAAAAAAAAAGTTTACACCTAGAAAATTGCTAATTATTTTAAAAATCATCTATGAACAGTAAATTTGTATACATCTTGTGAAAGAGTGTTTTATCCCGAATCATTTGGTATCATTTTTGTGTGGAATGTGTTCACGCTTGGATGAACAGGAGGCATTGTTTGCGAGAGTGCAAAAATCTACTTGCGCCAGAGTGATGCCTACAGTATGTATTATGTTGGGATTAGCGGAGTGAGAGAATGGATTGAATGTATCGAATGAAACGCATATAGCTATGCTTTTTGCAAAAGCAAAGTCACACACACACACGCGCACAAATGTTGTTTGATGTTTGATATTCGATATTTGATATGTGTGGAATGATTAAATTTGTTAGGGATGTTATTTGGATCTGCAAAGACCGAATTATTAACAAAATCCCAAGTGTTTTATTCAAACATCACATAACCAACTTTGGCGCGAGTCGATTTTTGCACTCTCGCAAACAATGCCTCCTGTTCATCCAAGCGTGAACACAATCATACCACACCAAATGGTACTAAATGATTCGGGATAAAACACTCTTTCATAATATGTATACTAATTTACTGTTCATAGATGATTTTTAAAATAATTAGCAATTTTCTAGGTGTAAACTTTTTTTTGACTCGCACTGTATAGTCTCAAGAGCAGCCAAAGTATTGGGCCTATAGAGTGTATAGTAGTAGACAGTGAATTCTACTTAGTTTTACAATTCTGACACTCTTGACTATTAGGCCTATGCCTTGCGAATGACAAGACATCTTTGTGCCGGCAAACTATTTTCACATTAACGTCCATCGACAACATTTCTTGTCGTTTTACATTTTGACCAGTACATTTTCTGTGAGTCAACACAACAACCACTTGGACACCTATAGGGCAGATAAATATCCTGCACTACTACCGCTCATGAAGAAGAAAGAACACATCGCTGTTATTCCCTTAAGAAGTCTAATTCTTAACAACTAACCCCTAAAGGCATAGCAGTGATAACTACCCGGACAATTACACATGTGCCTTTGACGATTGAATACTTGACTGTTTTACCCAAATATAAATAATAACACATCGCAGGGATCCTTGTGGTGGGGTACGATGCAGCCGGAAAAGGATAAAAAAAGTGTGTCCAAAGAAAAACTGTCTGATGATTTGAAACTCAAGAAGCTTTGAACTTTGTAATTCTCCTTTAATCAGTGTATGGGATGGTCTTGGTATCTAGCCAATGACATGCAGTTCTACATCATCAGCCCCCTTATCCTCATCGTTCTTTACAAGTAAGTTTTGTTCGACAGTATTCGAATATATTTTTCTATATATCCATGGTTCGGTTTGGTTTTCCGTATAAAGAAAAGTTTGTATAAATGCATATGTACACAAAAAGATCTATATGGGACTACACAAACGGTGTCGGAGCTACTAACCTTGATTTCCTTATCTTTCTATATATGCTCATTACTCAGCCAGTATACATTTTCTACCAAAATTGTTTGGCAAATGACATTTATTTGTAATCTTGAACATTCAGTGTAAGTTTCGTTTGATTCTGTGAGAATTCGTTTTCTTTTTTTTACCAGAACTCAAGCTTATCTTTAACCTAATTTCACCTTTTATAGTATGTCATGATTTTTTTCGGCTGAAAATATAATAAAACATGAAATTATGTGCTTCGTTTGCTGATCGGTAACAACTCGATAACAGCAAGATTGCTAGCGTAACACCAAACCTAAACGAAACTATCCATTTTCTGGTCCGTTTTAGGGGTTTTAGTTCAAGTTCAAGTTGTTATCGTTAACACAACTTTAGTAAATTCCGCCATCCTTTTTTTATTTAGGAATGGGAAAGCAGGTCTTGCCCTTGTCGCGTCAATCATGCTTGTATCTCTGTCTTCGCTGTTCGGACTCAACTGGCATTATGGATATACTATCAGCTCACAAGAGTGAGTATACATAAATTTAATGGGATACTGTGCATTGGATTTGCGGCTACCGTGGATAGTTGCATGTGGGAGTGGGTATAGATGTGGGTTTGAGTTTAATATTTTCGTGTGTATGTGTGTATTATGAGGGAGAAAGAGAGAGAGAGAGCGAGAGAA
Source organism: Strongylocentrotus droebachiensis (assembly GCA_035222895.1). NCBI lineage: Eukaryota > Metazoa > Echinodermata > Echinoidea > Camarodonta > Strongylocentrotidae > Strongylocentrotus > Strongylocentrotus droebachiensis. The sequence continues at coordinate 99,543 of JAVYIG010003680.1, forward strand.
AGGGAAAAGATAGTATATAGGTGGTAATGTGAGTTGTGTGCGTACGTGCATGTGTAAGAGGAGGGGAAGTAAGAGACAGATATAAAAGAGAGTGTGTGTGTAATGTGAATTGTGTGCGTGTGTGCATGTGTAAGAGGAGAGGGGGTGAGTAAGAGACAGGTAAAACAAAAAAGAGAGTGGGGTGTGTAATGTGCGTGTGTGTGTGTGTGTGAGAGAGAGAGATACAATCGAAAAGAAAAAGTGGGTGTGTGAAATATGTGAGTGCGCGTACGTGTTTATCTGTGTGTGTCAATGAAACAGAGAAGTCCAGAGAGTAGGGAGACAGCAAGTAGGTGTATGTAGAATCACTGAAACAGATGAAAAGGGAAATTTAGAATAAATAAACTTGTCGAGTAGGGCCTAGACTAGTCACTAGTCGCTGCATGTGTAGGCCTACGAGCTTGAATAAAGTCGGACTTGAGATCCATGAACCGTTAAAGATTATGAGTTTTCTTGCGGTTAAGTTTATCCATTCTACCTAAACACAAATTTGTTCTTCTTCATGTGATTGGTAAACTTTAAATTTCATGCTAACCTTCCTCTGTTAGACCCTATACGGATAATGTTCCTGATCCCGAGAATGCTGACACCACCTACAATAAACCGTATACTAGGATCCCGCCCTATCTCGCCGGCATGGTTGTAGGCTACGTCATGTTCAAGCTCAAGGGAAAGAGAATCAAGATGCCCCTGGTACGTTGAATTTATTGTGGTGCTAATATAATTATTATTAACAATAATAATAAAGATAATGATAATGATATTAATCATGATAATGATAATAATAATAATAATAATGATTACAACAGTGATAATAGTTTGATTATTTTTGTCATTTGTTATATTCATCATACATTGCCTTCATTTGATTATTTTGTTCTTTTTCTTCGTTACGATGGTGACTGTGATTACTGATTACCACTTAACATTTAGTTCATATTAGAATGTTTTTAATATCAGGATCAAAATGGAAAAAAGTAACATACTGATTTTGTGTTACTTTATAAATATATTTGAATTAATAAATAACTTAACGTGCAAAGTGGCAAATGTCTTATTGAATTAAAGGCATCGTTAAACAGTGTTAAATCTGAGATGCACGGCCTTACGTGTTATCAGTGTCTTTGATATGGTGTAATATTGAAGCCCTAACAAAATCGCGCTTCAAAATAATCAAGAAGTGCCTCAAAAATATAAATATATTTCTACCACCATCTACCACTAACTTTAGCTGATGGTGATTTCTGGTTGGTTAGCTGCTCTAGCCACTCTCTGGTTTACTGTGTATGGAATTTGGTTCTCCTACCAAAGGATGGATGTACCCCAGGCCACGGCCGTCATGTATCTCACCTTCTGTCGTTTGGCGTGGGGAGTTGGTGTTGGCTGGATCATCTTCGCTTGTCTGCAGAATTACGGAGGTTGCTTCCTCTCTTACTTCATCTCCCAAGTTCTTTTTCTTCCTTCTCTTCCCCTCCCTCCACTCCACCTTCTTCTCCATTTCTCCTTCTTCTTTGTCGTCTTTTAATCTTCTGCATTCCACACCATCATCATCATCTTCTTTTTCTTCTCCCTCTTTTTTCTTCTTTCGTTTTCTTGTTTTCTTCTTGCTTATTATCATCTTCTTCTCCTTTATATTTTTTCTTTCTTCTTCGAAGATCCCCAACTGTTCTGCAGTCTGTACTTACATTTGTCTGTATTCATATTTAAAGTTTCGCTCCCTTTCTCTTTTTCCACATTGCCTTTTTATATTTCCTCACCATCTCTTCGTTAATGAAGAATGTATGATTTTTCTTTAAGCATTTGTTAGTTCATGATTTTTTTTCTGCAGGACTTACCAATGTTTTTATTTGTGAAGATTTTTGTAACGTACATTGTTAAGTTTGCATAATAGTATTGAAAAATCTGAACTGCAACAGGGACCTGTAAATGTCTCTGACTGCAACTCGGACATTGTAAATGTGTACCATCTCGAGTGTACGTTAAAGCAAAATATTGACCGTAAATACAAGTGCAATTTCAAGATATTTGGTAATTTAGGTTTAAGGCGTTACCCAGTCTAATGCGATCATGACCATTAATGTTGACACTATCATGTTAGTCGATATAAAAAATCAGTTTCGCTCACACCTTTTGGCGTTGTCGTCATTAAACGCTTGTGACGAAATACGTGGGACCTGCCCCTACAGCAAGGCTGTTGAACTTCGTCTGACTGCGAGCTGAAGATCGACTTTCATAGTTCTATCTCTCTCTCTCTCTCTTTCTGTGTGTGTCTCTCTCTCTCTCTTAGGTCCTATTGGTGCCATCTTGAGTTGGAAGATCTGGATTCCTCTAGCCAGACTGACCTACTGTGCTTACCTGATCCACCCTGTCATACTCTTCAGTAGGGTCTACTCTGACGCAGTCTTGTTCCACATGAGTTATGTCACCATAGTAAGTATAACAATGTTAACGACTTCAATTATTAGTGTGCAAACGTGTCATAAATCAGATAAGATAATCAAAATCATATCATATCATGAATTGTATAGAAAACTGTATTATTCAACCATTGAATTATATACACATTGCGTTTTTATGAAAAGAACAGAAACTATGCAGACAGCTTTCTGCCTTTGCCTACAAACTGACTCGGATCTAACCCAGGTTCGAAACCGGGTCGCGTCTTTAGGATGGTGACTTTAAAGGTCGGTTCCCAGACGTATCAATGATATATGACGAGTGTGAAACCCAATTTATGACGTGATATATTATGATATATATAATATATATATATTTATATTTATATTTATGTTCTGTTTTATTTCAGTCTTATCTCTTCGTCGCAAACGTGGTCTTATCTTACGCCTCTGCCCTGGTTCTTTCTCTCTTGGTCGAGGGTCCTACCATGGGTTTGGAAAAGGTCATGTTTGGAAAGTTCAAGAGGTCATAGGTCATTACTCCCAGTAGAAAATGTCATTGTTTTGTATAATGGAAAAAGATATATTATTACTTACAATAATCTGTAAAGTACAGTCAGAACGGCGTAATTATAAAATCATCTCCTATACTTGGTTGCGTATTTTGTAGGATGTGAGACAGAGATGAAAACAAATAAAAACATATTATATTATGTAATAGCGCCCGAGTTTGGAGATGCAATAAAAAAAGGTTCAAGGCATCATTGGAACGAGAGAATATGTCAAATTATACTGTTAAAATGCAACAAACACTTTTGTGTTCATTTTGTAACCACCCATGTGTCTTGGAAAGCTCAAGTAATATCAGATTTAAGGCGTATATATTTTTTTCACAACAAGTATGGAAATTGAAATTAGTTAAGCTTGTTTATATATATATGATCAAATTTGTATTAATTTGGTTGCATTTGTAATATTCGATGATTTAAATGATTTAAACTTGCAGTAAAACAAAGCGCACATCCCCTCCCTTTGAAAATCAAGAGAAGAAATCAATCGAATTTGCAAATGGCCTACGCTATAGTTTCCACTCCCTTTTTATCAATTTCGTGATGCCCAATTTGAATCATCTGTCATCATTGATAATGCTTATTTTTATGACTTTTCCATGCCATTTTGATTTTTTTGCACAGATACCGTGACAATTTTGTTCTCTCTTTTCCTCAAGTGAGGTCTTTATTTGCCTAATTTCAATACATATTTACATTAATTACTCAAGGATTTAGTGAAAATAACATTGGCTAAAATTAAAGTATATTCAACAATTCTTCCAGCTTAGTGTTATTTTCTTTGCTAACACATTCAACTTGAATTTAAATAAGCAAATCATGTGGGTAAATAACAGAACCATTGACAATCTTTTTAACGTAACATTTATAAATTGCATATTGCGCATTTCCATCTGTCTTCTGTTTTGTGGATAATGAACAACAAATATACACATATATGCTGACTAATCTACGGATAAATGCAAAAAATAAAATTAAAATTGGTTTTAATATGGAATTGTGCATTCTTCCTATAATGATGTTTTATGTGCTTTACAGTCATCCTGTGTGAGTTTGTAATGAGTGTTTGGTCGTGTGTGGTTGCGAAGGGTGGGAGTACTCTAGAAGTGAATATGAGTAGAACGTCGGGGGAGGGGGGGGGGGGTAGGGAAGTTCAAGTGACGGCATACTTTCATCGTTCAGAAAATTAAATACTTTTTGCCCCTCTCGATGTTCTAAGAGGTTGTCTGTTACTGACAGTTTTTGTAGCTTTCTTCATTGCAATGAAAGGCGACTTTCTTATACATCTTTTTTTTTAATCGATTGCACCAAGTAAACAACCGGAAAATGTCAATTCAAAATGAAATTATTGGCTGATATGCTTTCATAATTATAGAAGTATACAAGTGACTAGTTCGGAAAGCCTCCACCCCTCTCTCTCTCTCTCTCTCTCTCGCTCTCTTTCTATCTTTGTTTCCATCTTTATCTCATCCCTTCACGCTGCCTATTAGTCATGCATATTTATTTTATACTTGTACCTGTCTGATATATATACGACAACCTTTTCAGGCGAAAAGTGAATCTTATCATCAATAATCTATAAAACAATGACCACTGACAAATATGCGACATAATATTTTGGCTCATGAAGCTAGAGATGAAGTTAAAAATCCAAACTGTGATTCAATATCAGAAAATTTTTAAACGAACCTATCTTTATAAGGTCAATAAGATTAAGATAGCAACTTATGTCAACAATCTTAATTAAACGAACTTTGATTACTCATCCAGCATTATTACGCAAACTTTTCGTCACCCATGGCGGTCGGACGCAGTCTAAGGACAGCTGACAGTTGAATTGGTTTGTTACCTTTGACGTGGTTGCAGTTAGTTTATGGTATAAGATTACTATCGTCAGACATATTTTAGGTCTTTTATGAGAACCATTTCGCGAAGAGGATGAATTTTCGGCGGAATTTGCTTCTTTATGTGTCCGGGATGATTCTGCTCCACTGTTTCACTTCAGCAGTTGGACAGGCAAGTCCGGAATACGACAAGTTTAGGAAATCCTTGGGGAGTAGTGAGTAAATCTTTACATTAACATTTGCATTACATTGTATTATATGATGTATTTGATCAAAAGCGTATTGGAAGAACCCTACTCGATCTTGAGGGTACAGGAATAATTTGACTTCATGGCGAATAGTATTAGATTTTAATTCAACATATTGAAATCAAATAGTAAGAGTGCACTGCTGTGCTGATAATGATGTTAAACTCATTTTGAGTGAAAGGACATTGAATAAAGATCATAGTAGGACGAGGCTTATAGCTGCAGCCCTAATCCGCCACAATTTTGTAATAAATAAATTACCAATATTCAGGCAACACGAACTTCGTATTCGTTCAGTGAAGTAATCTGAAAGTGTAAATTATATGTGCTACATGACTGAACTACATTTTGCAATTTAAAAAAAACATGTCAATATGGAGTAGCTGAAAGATTAATGTATTAGAGGCAAAATTTGTATACATAACAATGTGAACTATATTATTTAATAAAGGATCCCTGAGGAAGGGAAAAAGAAAGAAGAAAAAAATTAAACTCCTCCGTCCTGAAAAAATCATACTCTTACCCATAGTTATGAAGATTTGCCCTATATTGATACAGGCATAAAACATCAACATAACCCTTTGCTATTGTATATCTATAGTTTACAATGCTTCGTTACTGACGAGAGTCATAACTGTAACGATGTAAATATGATCACTGTAAATTCATAATTTGTATTCAGGCCACAATGACCTGACGATCTTGAAGGAAATCCTTGCAAACAGGGGGCTAGACTACGACAGAGCCTTGTTTTTAATGAACAACGATCAAGCACTAAATGAGGTAAGATCAAATTAGTTCTAAATTATTTTCGATTCCCAGGCTCTCTTTCCCTCACAATTGTTTTAAAAAATAAGAGTCGAGCTAGGAAAGAAGCTTTTGACTTTGAATGTTATCTTGTTGTTGGGCCGATATAGCAAGTGATATTTTATCATTGGTGAGTAAAATCAGAGCAAATCAAGATTGACATTCTTTATGACAAAATAATGGTACTTGAAGGGCAATAAATCACAAAATCATATTACAGAAATGTCGTTTGATCCGAAATATGACAGTAATCTTTTAAAATAAGAACCTTTATCATTTAGATTCTAATGGAGATCTATTTAGCGGTCAGGTGCAATGTTATCCCCATTCTTGCTATTGGGCTACATGTCTTTGATAGACAAAGACCTCTAGCGATTGTGTAATTATGTCAACTTAAATTGAATAGCTATACTTTTTATCTCAATAGTACCTATCGTCGAAGCAGTCAAAGATGAAAGATGTTGTGAAACGAGCCGCACTTCGTCCGAAGAACCTCGTCTCAGACGATCACGTCTACGTATTCGAAGGGGAAGACGATGGCGCATGGCAGATTTCAGAGAAGTGCGTTGTCGACGTCATGCAATACTACAGGGATCTCATCAACGGAGTATATTACGCTGACAGAAGTAAGCCTTATTTCTTTTTTTTATATTTGTAGAAATTTGGAAATACATACCAAAGAGGCTTCACGTGCAAGCTAAAGTTAAAAGAAAATTCCTACTCTAGTTAGAAAATATTAAGTATTAGTAAACTAATTCTCTTTATCTCCTCAGCACATCCATCACTTTTATCATTCTATTTACCATCTTATCTTGCCATCTTCTCATACATCCTTTTCACTCCCATCCCCAACATCAGTTTTGTTTGTAGGAATTATTAAGTTTGATAAAGGATTCGAAGATAATGATGATGATAAGGATGATGGCAATGTTGATTTATGATAATAGTTAAAATATTAATATAAAGGATAGTAAAACATAACTTTAATTACATATGATAATAACATAAAGGGTTGATATGAAGTTGTATTTATAGTGACAATGATTATGATAATGTTATTGGTGGATTTGCTTACTACTTTTGCAATGCCCTTTCTTTTCTAAAGTTGATTCTAATCAAATGGTGGGGCTTTGATTAATGTTTAGAAATTAATTATCAACAAATCATTTTCTTTCTCTTCCTCGTAGTGAGAGCATCGGCTGGTCGGATCCCACGTGGTGCACAGTACACAGGGACCCTCAAGGATTTGGGGAATATCTGGCTTTGTACTTCAACTTTGAAAAATGAAACATCAAATGTTCCACAGTTCAACGGAAAGTACTGCCCTTCAGCAATTCGAGACACGGTAGGCATTTGCCCTATTCGGTAATACACGTACTGTTGCCCATAAAGTTGGAATACTTTCATCGTGCCTTTTTTATGAAGCGATTGTGGCAATATAATTTGTTCTTGATAGATAAATCTCTATGACTCTTTATATTCATCAATACAGTTTTGAGAAAAAATAAACTATGTTGTAATATACATTTAATGAACAGAGGTACGAACAAATAATTCCAACTTCAGCAATTTCTTTAGGGTTGTACTTAAGATTTTGTGTTCATTTTGTTAGTGATGAAAACAATGCAATGAATTTGTTGAAAGAATTCATCAAAATAGTTTAAATGGGATTTAGTTATAATTTATGACACATCAAAGAATGAAGTATTTGCATTTTAACAATTTAGATATAATTCAAATATCTTTCTGACGTGTTCTAGAAAAATCATATAAAAATATATGTGTCAGTTATACCAGAAACTCGATGAAGGTTTCTATAAATATATATTCAGGTATATGGCACTAGATATTGAATGATATAGGAAACAGTGGGTTGAGTCCGTACAACCCATTCCTTTGGGGGAACAAAAATCAACTTTATACAGAGGCTATACAGGCTTATTGGGCTGCCCAGAATCATACACCCCTCTCCTGTTTGGTGAAGAATCCGACCCTCTTGGGCTCTTTCTATATTTCATTTTGCCGAAGAAAATTATTATTAAAAAAATACCTCTTTCTGTTCGTCCTTTTTTATCATTCAGGGTGTTATTCTTGGAAGTTGCTGGCCAGATAGCTGCTCAGAGATGGATGTCAATTCTATTTCATCGTTATGTAAGTTTTCTACCAAAACACCACAAATTTAAAATTCCAGCTCCTTTTGTTATTCGTGTAAACTTCACCTCCTCATGCTAAAAAACATTTTTACCAATTTGCATCAAAATGCTACGATAGATGAACCTCAAGAATGACGTGCACATTTTACGAGTTTAAAGAAGTGCAAATTTACATCATGGACAAAGCCAAACCAACAAGGAGCATGTGACAAACTAGGTCAAATATCTTCTTTGTGATAGTATAGTATTAATGACTGCTTTGAGAGAAATAGTTGTTTTATTACGCTCAAGGGAAGGTTAGAATTGTGCTATTCCCCGAGGCTTAGCCGAGGGGAATAGCCCAATTCTAACCTTCCCGAGAGCGTATGAAAACAACTATTTCTCGAATATTAAAGCAGTCATTAATACTTTTATATGCCGAAAAAAAATAGACTAAAAAATGAAAAATTAAAAATATTTATTAATTTTGTCGAAGACGGGATTCGAACTCTTGCGTACAACAAGAGGTGTACCGAAAACCAACGCTTAGACCACTCGGCTATGGCCCGCCGGCGAATTTTTTTTCCGTACTCGAGAGGGCAAATACCCCATGTGCGCATGCGCGTGGACTTGAGATTTCTCTGCTACTTCCCATACGAAATGTACATGTATTCGCATCTACTGTGCACGATTCGCGTTCTACGAGTAAACGATGGCATAGTAGTCTTCAAACACAGACTCTGATTTGCCAGTTTGACAAAACAATTACGCATATATCGTGCGTAGCAATAGTACTAGTATTCAAGTCTGAGTAGTTGTATGATTCAGACATTTTAGTGCTTACAGAAATGCATCCCAAATTGAATAGCATGGTATAGTAGTCTGCAAGCACAGACGCTAATCGGACAGTTTGACAACATAGTGTCTTGAGTAGTGCTTTATATTCAAATATGTGTAGTTTTATGATTCAGACCCTACTGGTGCGTGTATTGGAAAGGCATCTCAACTTGCAGAGTGGCATAGTAGTCTGCAAGCACAGACGCTAATCTGACAGTTTGACAACTATACCATACCATTCTATACAAGTTGGCGACTTGAATAAAGTACTTCTCAGCACACTACTAGTATGTTGTCAAACTGTCAGATTAGCGTCTGTGCTTGCAGACTACTATACCATTCTATACAAGTTGCAATGTATTTCCATATGCACTACTGGGTCTGAATCATACAACTACACAGACTTGAATAAGCACATCGCGACACATACGCATATTGATTTGTCAAACTGGCAAATCAGAGTCTGTGTTTGAAGACTACTATGCCATCGTTTACTCGTAGAACGCGAATCGTGCACAGTACATGCGAATACATGTACATTTCGTATGGGAAGTAGCAGAGAAATCATAAGTCCACGCGCATGCGCACATGGGATTTTTGCTCTCTCGAGTACGGAAAAAAAATTCGCGGCCCGCCGTTAACATGCTTGGCAGTTTTCTTCGATATATACATTAAAATGGATTGAAACCGGCTTCGCGTGTGATGAATGCTTCGCAAAAGCTCCATATACGGACTCTTCTTTTACTTTTGCAATGCATATTGGCACGAACTTAGATCAAGATCTATCGGCAGATGTTGTTTTTAATACTAGCAGTCATTAATACTTTTATATGCCGAAAAAAATAGACTAAAAAATGAAAAATTAAAAATATTTATCAATTTTGTCGAAGACGGGATTCGAACTCTTGCGTACAACAAAAGGTGTACCGAAAACCAACGCTTAGACCACTCGGCTATGGCCCGCCGTTAACATGCTTGGCAGTTTTCTCCAATATATACATTAAAATGGATTGAAACCGGCTTCGCGTGTGATGAATGCTTCGCAAAAGCTCCATATACGGACTCTTCTTTTACTTTTGCAATGCATATTGGCACGAACTTAGATCAAGATCTATCGGCAGATGTTGTTTTTTTGTTTTTGGAAGTTTATTTTCGTCTTCATGTCAACAATGCAAGATAAAATTGTCGGTAAGATCGATCGAGATTCAATTGTATTGAAATTACCGACCAATCCTTCGCACACATACGGCATCCTCCATCGCTCAAACCATTTTTTAACATGTAAACCTATGGGGTAACCATGGACGCTGACCAACTTTTTTTAATAACCATGGTTATTAAAAATATTGAAATGTTTTATGCATGGTTACCGAGAATTTTACAGGAACAGTTGAAGTTTATGAATGCAATTCGACCAATCAGATGGCTGGATTTCTTAAGTGAGGTATATAAAAAATCATATGTCCGTCCCACCTTATTTAAAATAGGCCTACATGAAGCAATACAATCAAAAAAATTAGTTTAGATATGATAGTGTACATTGGTTAGTTTAGTTTAAATAATACAAAGTTAACCTTTTGCGTTCCATGCGGGTGAAGGGCAACTTGTATTGACGGGGTCTTTAATGGACATTTCACCTAAAAACTGGAAGTACCGTAATTGTAATTCACGTAGTTTTCACTTTCCTGATTTTTTGTGTTTTACTAGTTTGGAGTGAGGTTGTAAAGGTCGAACCATTTATGTACTTCGACTGCCAAGAACGGAGATCGTGGACGACAGCGGATATCGGTTTTAGGTAATTAGTAGATGATGACGATTACGATTTGGATGATGATAGATCATATGAAATGGTCATATAGAGGATGATGATGATGAAGAGGAGGAAGAGGGCAAGGATGATAATGCTGATTATGATGATGATTGATGATAAAGTCGACGACGTCGATGTAGATGTCTTGATACTCGAGAAAAGCTAATATGACTCTCAGATCTAAAAAAAAAAAGAAAAAAAAGACGACCATCAATGCAATGATAAGTCGCATCGACTCTTCCTGTTATACAAAAACAAAACAAAAACAGTACAAAAACTAAACTAAACCAAACAAAAACACTTTCTTTTTTGTGTTTTTCTTTATCAGTGTTGCCATGGGCTTCTTCGCTCTGATGGTTGGCCTTGGATCCTTCTACGAGGTCTTCCTCCAGAAACTGGTCATAGATAAAATGAAAGGGAACGACAAACAGAATAAGGTGCACACGACCAACGTTAAGAACACCATGGAAACCCAATTCCAAGCCGACCACGAATCCGAGCACGCACTCAGTCACGCAAGCGACCGCGTGTCCGACCACATCACCTCATCGGCTGACTGGGAGGAGAGAAAAGTCGAGGTAATCGCAAAGACGGAGGAGGAGATGGAGGGAGGAGCCAGGATCAATGGGGGATTCAAAGTAGATGGCGAGGAAACTCCTACTGATGTGACAGAAGTGAAGAAAGTGCCTTTCAAAATGGAGGATGCAGAAGATGGAGACGCTGGGGGGAAACCCCAAAAATGCAATCTTAAATGGGGTATGGATGTAAACTAGTCAAGACAGTTGGTCAAATGGGACTCTTTTGATAATTATCTTCTTCTTTCTCCTATTCAGTATCACAGTTATCACATTTCTTCAAAATGTTCCGTTCGTCTCCTCGTTTTAAGGAAGGATATTAATATATTTACAGGTTGTCGCTAGAATTGGCAAATTAAAAAGCATTATTTTAACCTTTTTCGACACACTTTTATACTCGAAGACATCATTCGAACTTTGTCGGCAAAGGTGAGAAACTTTTTTTCATGTATTGAAAACTTGTCAGCGAGTAGGCTTTGACCCTACCACCCCGTTTCATGCAACATGTTCTGACTAAACAGATAATCTTGATCATTTCTTTCATCTCTCTCTCTCTCTCTTTCAAGCTCTCCTTCATGCTATCATGATATCGTTCTCCATTGTGAGTAACTGCAAGAAGGTCTTACGTGCCAAGAAGACGAAAGACACCATGGCGGTCATAAATGGGTTGAGAGTCCTCAGTATTTTCTGGGTCATGCTCTGTCATTCACTCCAATACACAGCAACCTATCGCACCGGTAAGCAATTTGCTAAGTATTTGTTGTTTGAACCTGACGCTTGATAGAGCCATCGCAACAACTGTCATAAAAACCCTCCCTTCAGTTCCTTTCTTTTTGTTCCATCTACATGTAAATACAAAAGTTCTGCATTTTGGTTCTTGTGTCCTTTATTTCCTTATTAATTGACCTTGTTGTTCCTATTGTTCCTCTTAGTTTGGGCATTTGTAGAAATAGTTTGTATGTTAGAATTGTATCTTTTGCAAAATGTGTGCAATTTTCTATTTTGAATGAAGGTACAAATCGAAATCGAAATCAAAATCGTAATCATTTATGTAATGTGTACCCCTCTCGCTCTGTTCTCCCTCTTTATCTCCCACACTCTCTCTTTTTCCCTATACCCCCTCTCTCTGTGCTACCTCCCCCTTCCCCCACCCCTCCCCCGTCTCTTATAGGTAACCCACTGCAGGCGATTGATGTCATAGTCGACCACATGGCATTTAATGGTGTTACGTCGGGTAGCTATTCTGTGGATACTTTCTTCGTTTTGAGGTAATTAAACAGTTCTTGCATCATCTGTAGATTTATCATAATTGTGCATTCCGTTTCCATTACTAATGGATATGCAGTATTTTGCAAACATAGGTTGAATTTCTAAAACATAAATCATGGCACGATTTTTGTTTTCCTTCCTGGCTATCTGAATCACGTCTTATCGTTGTTGTTTAAACGAACGTCCGCCATGCCGACGCTTCAACAAAAATGCAGAGTATACGTAGAATAAATCAAATCGTGTTAACAAAATCTTTAATCCGATGCTGATTATGTAGGTATGCACTTACAGTAGTATTGATAAAATCAAATCGATAGAAAATACTTTACTAATTCCATTAATTGGGATTAGGCTACTATTATGTACGCTATCTGAATTTGTGTGATCAATTATTCTCCCTTCTGACAGCGGATTTTTAGTTGGTTACATGACGTTAAAGCGAATAGACGACAAGACGTTGGAAAGCGCTGGAAGTTGGGTAATGTTTTACTTTCACCGCTGGTGGCGCCTCACCCCTGTCTACATGGCGGCCATGGGCATCTGGGCTTTGTGGTGGCCCCACTTTGGCGATGGTCGAAGTGTGATGGCCGATGAAACCTACGATTTCTACCAGGGGTGGTGTAGGAAACAGTGGTGGACCCACCCACTTTATATCAACAACATCTATCCGTGGCCCAACGTCTATAACAATGCGGTTAGTTGGTTAGTTTTGTTTTCGTGTTCCACCCTGTAACATTCACCCTTACCTCACAGCTTCTAGGAATACCCGATGAGACCGACACCAGACGTTGATAGATCGCACAAATTACATTACACCGATAGCTCAGAGTAGTAGAGCAATTTTGCGTCGTGAATAGGGTAGGCGTAAAAATAACCTCACGAAGACTACTGCTATGGTAGTGGTCATGATGTAGACGAGCAAGGTTGTATCAGGACGACTACCCCCCCCCCCCCCCGCGACTGTTTCCCCGGACTTATCTCTGGATCCCATTCCATGTACTCCCCTTACATGAATTCCATGGTACGACTACCCCTAGGCCAATAACTACCCCACGACAAGTACCCCTCTAACGACATTACTCCCTCCCCCTTCCTATACTTTTATACCCTATAATAACTTTAGCAAAATATAAATTGTTGTTATTCATCCACGCTTATTGAATAATTGTTCCACCCTGTATCATTAAAAGGCCAACATTTAAGTATTATAGGCATTGTGTTTGAGAGGATAGTTGGGATGTTTATTTCAAATTCTTCCTCTCAGTAACTCAAACGTCTTGTCCTTTCTACAGTGTATGAGATGGTCCTGGTATCTTGCTTGTGACATGCAATTCTTCATCATCAGTCCTATCATTCTCATCATCCTCTACAAGTAAGTACCCATGGCAACATGATGCCAGGGACGTTTATATTCATTGATGACTCTACGCTGGGTTCATTAGAGGAAATAGAATATTGACATGGAGAGAGAATAGGGAGATTGATATACACTGTCGCTCATATAGTTGGAATATTTTTGCTTTACCGCAACTTATGGAATTATTTTGACAATGATTTACTCCTAATAGATCTAGATAATAGTATACAGTCTCAGATGTTATTGAATAATAATTTGCCAGTGTTTGTTTTGCGTGAATGCTAAAGCATGTGTATGCTACTATGCTTATCAACTAGGGGACCTACGCCCTTAAGTCATTAATGACAGTAATGAGGATTAATTCCCCTCAAAAGGGCATTTATATGGCACATCGACGCGGTTTTGATCCTGGGGCCTCACAGTTATGAGGCCATTGCTTTGCCACTGAACTATGACTGTACGCAGCGGGGGCTATGGTAGGGGGCAGTTTCCACAAATAAAATAAAAAACAAAGAAAATGCAATCAAGAATTCATTGAATTTCCCCCCGATCCCCAACATAAAAAATCCTCTGTACGGCCATGCATTATGGCTCAAGGCATGGGCACACAGATGATCATTTGAACCAAATTCATGAATCAGTACCAAACTAAGCGGACACATTTTTTTTTTTTTTTTTGGTCTCGAAATTTCATAATTTGACATTTTTTGTCGTTGGGGGGGGGGGGGGGTAAGGTCACCTTATTTAGGTTAGCCGTGGGTATAATTTTTTTTTTTTTTTTTTTTTTTTTAAATAATAAAAAAAACAAAACAAAACAAAGGGGGGGGGGGTTTTAGGTTTTTTTAGGGGGGTTTACATACATAAAAATACCAAAGGGGGGGGTTGAACCCCCAACCCCCCCCCCCCCCCCTGCGTACGCCCCTGATTGGTACCATCCGTTGCAAATTTATCTGACAGGATAGACTGAGGACATTTTTTTTTTAGTGTGTCTCAAAATTTCAAAATTTGGCCGATCGATATTTCGTTAAGTTGGGGGGGGGGGGGGGGGGTCGGCTTTTTTGGAGCATCCACTACCACAATTAAAAAAAAAAATAATAATAATTTTTTTTTAAATTAAAAACAAAACAAAGGGGAGGGGTTGCTCCAAAGCGCACACATATACAAAGGTTTAAAGGGGGTTCAACCCCCCCCCCCCCTGCGTACGCGCCTGACTGTACAACACATGCTCAGCAGATTGAACAACTGTGTTCGGATGCTGCCAAAACACATCATTATAAGGATTGAGACGATAAATGTACTTACAGAATGATGCTACTGGGCAATCTGCACGTTTGGTCTCATACATTTTTCCGCTCTGACTGCGTAAGTCATCATTAGACTCACTTCGATGGTTCTTATCACGAGCAAAGTAGATGAATCTCTGATTTGATAAATCAGAACTGATGGCAAAGTCTGATTTAGTGAAGTTGCGCAAATTTTCCCTGCCTCTATTGCTCTGATGATATGAAGCATCATATCAACAAAAACTTTGTTTTGAAGTCCTTTAGCTGTGTTCACATCTAACGGTGAAGATAATTTTATTTTCACAAAGTCTTCCTTAGAAATTGGATCTTTGTGGGTGACAGATCCCTTGCCAGCCAGTTTGATTGAACTAGCATGGCACGAAAAATGTCAGTCGATTGTTTGAATTGTGCATAATTCACAATGTAGTCCGTAACGTAGGGTTATCACGGATCTTTTAGCGTACAGCTCACCAATCGTTCTTCTTACCTCAGCCTAGAACGTTCGAAGAAAGCCGTTTTAATAGTTCATGTGCTGAGAAGTCCTCAATATCTTTAATTGATGTGCCATTTTCCACACAATATTTACTAAGAATGTTCACCGCTGAATCGATCACTTTTCTTGTACAATGATAATTTTTTTTTTTTTATTTATTTTTTTTATTTTTTTATTTTTTTAAGGTCAGTTTTTATTCTTTTCTCTCTTGAAACAAATTATAATCATAGTACAAATTACAATCATCATATGTAACTCTCACTGCAAATGTGATGACATTATAAATCAGTATAAATTTTTGTCTTACAAACGGCTTCAAAAGAAACTTACATAGTTAGTTCCTATACATCATATTTGAAACAAAAATTCATATTTTCAAAGAAAACATATGCAGTTGTATAATCGAATTTTTTTTTTGTTTTAACAATGTAGCAACTTATACTTCTTTTTATACTGTTGTCCTGAGAGAAAAGTTTTCTCTTTTTGTTAACCCTACCCTACCCGACCTCTCCCTTATCCTTCGTGTCATCGATTCTGTCTAATTCCTCCTCGTCGAGGGACTAAAATTGGGTGAAATTGACTTGCAGTCGCCATGTTTGGTCAAACAAAATTTAAGATTCAAGGGCGTGCAAGGCGCGGAGCTGTAGTATGTTAATTGTTTTATGCATGAAGCACAGCGCACTGCGGCAGATATGCAGTATGGCCAGGGTATGTTAGTTTAAATGGATGTACCGTCTCGAAAGAATTTCCCGAGGGAAAGATATTCAAGATTAACTTGGCTTAACATCAAGTAATGTAACCCTATTCAGCCATTAAATCCATCAACAGCCGCCCTTATCAGACCACAGATGCCCTCTGGCGATCCAAATGTTACGAAGTGTTACGCAACGCGGCCTGCTTCCCTAAGCTCTCCAAACACTTGGTCGTAAAAAGAAGGCTTTGAAGCCATGCGAGTCACCGAGAAAATGACGTCATACTGATTGAAGATGTATATAGCTATAATATAAAAAACACACAATCAACAACTTATGGCACAAAGCAACCTTCTATTGGTTATCAAATGCTTTCGCTGTGCTCGGATAACTCTACTGAAGACGTAGCCATCTGAACCAGCGAAATCGACCAAGGAAATCGTGAGTTAGAGTGAATGCAAGTTTCTCATCATCATCACGTTCTCTTCTAATTATTGACATTTTCCGAAAGTTTCCGAAATGTTTACATAGCTAGGAAGGTAGTCCATAAGTTTATCTCTTAAAATAACTAAATGAAATTGTGTTATATATTTGCGCATTTGGTTTAATGAGGGTTAGAAGTTGTCAATTCATCACCACTTTTCACCCCGAGTACGGGCCGGCGACGCGAAAGCCGCCGTGCTCGCTGGGCTGTACATGCTGGATGTTGTTGGTGGTATTAACACACATAGCTGCAGCTGCATTACTAACCTGGCCGTGTATTAAAAGTTGTGCTATTGATCATCAACATTTCAAACACCGCTGTACAAAACTCAACTGATTTCATTCAAAGGCAGTACTTTAGTGACGATTGATGATACCTAAAGAGCATTAAAATATAATTTGTTAAACTTTCCAATGTTAGAAAGAATAATTTAAAAATTAAAATTGTGAGTCTACTGTCAAACTTGCCGATCAATCGCATCGGAATAATTATGTGCATTTGTATGTTGTGAGTGTATTGACTATTCATGTATTCAAATGCTGCCTATTTACACGTACTGCAGTGCTAGTAGTCAATACGCATTAGTATCAACTATCTATGCTTTGCTGGAGTGGCCTACGCATATCGCATTCACGATGAAACTTTACATTCTGGTTCGCTGCAACGAATAAGATTTTCCGTTGATGGAATTTCACACGTGCATAACTTGTATTGGTCTCCAACTTCCCATACACCAGGCTCAAGAATCAAATCTTCCTCAAAATCAGTCAGAAAGTCTAAATCGTCGCCTACCAAATACACTTCCCTTACTGTACGGCGCTATTTTTGTTGTTAGCAGCCGATGTGTATTTCCAACAATGCATTTCGCGAGCCCTATGTCACTCAGTTTCGGGAGTGAGATTTACGAGCTGTGCGGTCCGGGTGGGGAATTAAGGGGATTATGATAGGGGGAAAAAAGACTCTCGGTGCAGCGGACTGCTTCAAAGGGCCCTCTTAGATGCGGAATCCATTTAAACTAACATACCCTGGTATGGCGTAGTGATGACGCTCCTCGGTCCAACATAACGGACAGAGGTGACGTCAATCGAGCAATATAACGTTCGAGATCCATGAAGCTCTAGTCACGTGATGGCACTTTGACCAATCACTACCACACCCTAGAGGCTATCCATATAGGATATGTAATTTGTATATATATATAATGGTGAGGGACGGATAAAAGAGAAAAAGAGATTACAGAAGCAGAAGGCAAGATGAGTAGGAAGATGGGAGAGAGAGCGAGAGAGGGGGAGAAAGTAATAGAGAGAGAGAGAGAGAAAAAAAAGTCGAAGAATAGTTGGCTACACCGACAAAAATTTGGCTGAAGAGTGATTGACTAAAATGTGTGATTCGTTCATTCCTTTCTTTACGGGGAGGGTATTCTAACTAGGTTTTTTGAATGAGGGAATTCATTCTATACTACCGCGAGTGTCAACTGTTTGTAAATGTTGTGGACCAGCGTTTACTAGCGTTCACCTAATAAGTTTGCAGACAATAAAGTTCAATTTAATCAAAAGTTTTACCTCCAAATCCTGTCATTTAGGAATGTCAAAGCAGGCATGGCACTTGTTACAACTGTATTACTGGTGTCTCTCGGATCGCTATTTGGTGTCTCATGGTATTACGGATATCCGATCAACGGCCAACCGTAAGTCACCTTCCTTTTTATTCACATTTTATATCCTAGATTAGAATTCCCTCCAAAATTGTTTTCATTTTTTTTTCAGGGACTTTAAGTTCTTGTGATTCCTAAAAATGAGAACATTTTATCAGTTTGTTTGATAACTTACCCTTGATGCCTAAGTATATTTGTATACATTGTTCATAATACGTAAATCAATCAATGTGAGTGAGATGTAAATATATATATATATTCCTTAACTAGGTTTTTCTGTCTAGCTTTATTATTCATCTTAATCTATACAAAAACAAAAACAAACCAGAAAGCAAACAAAACATACTCGGCAGCTCCATCTTGCTTCCCCAATGATAAAGATATAGGCATCGGCTTATGTTTCACAACTTCTGAACCTATGCTCACTATGAATCACCACCTGTGTTCTATTCGATTTCTCTTACAATGTTATAAGGCAATATTATAATTTAATGTTTACGGGCTGATGTCAGAAAATCACCTCTCTTTTAGTTGTTGTGAATGACATGTTCGGGTTGATGAATTACCATATTTTAGCAAAGGTATTATAGCAGACCTAAGCCGAATAGGTTTATTCAACATGTTCAATGGCAATGCACCACAGCTAAAACTGTGAGGAATTGTCTATGTCTCGTTGCAGTCAGTTTCATGAATTAAACTACACAAGTTAACTCAAAGGCAATGCAACCCAATTTTATGGCTAAAATAAAACTATAATTATCGTTTATGTCTCGTTGCAGTCTTTATAACGATCACGTACCTGACCCGCCGGACGCCGATGTAGCTTACACAAAACCATACACGAGGATCCCTCCCTATCTAGTCGGTTTGGTATTAGGTTATTTCATATTTAAACTTAGAGGGGAGAGAGTCAAAATATCTAAGGTAAGCGGTACATTACACTTCGTTTTTAACGTTAAAAGTGATTTATGTTTAGTTTAAAACGGAACTAAAATAGTAGAGGTAAATTTAAGCTTGCCGAGGTCCTTACAATCATGACTGGATTCAAATATTGACTCTCATGATCAAGTCTTGAACAACAGTACTGATCAATTTACGTATTCACATGGTAAAATATCAATGAAATTATCGTTATTAGGTTTCTATTAAAGAAAAGAATATCTATCTTATTTATATTGGTGCTCAACGTAAAGTAAACAAAATATATATATAATCATATTGCTCAAGTGCACCGACGAAATACAATTACCTTTTTTGTATCTACTACAAGCAATGTTTCACTACGGCTTTAATTAACCCCTTTACGAAATCATTTAAAAATATACAAAAATATATACAGTAATTGAACAATCTTTAAAATCGTACGACAATGCTCTTGCGACGATTGCTCTGCGGTTAATTTCTTACATTAACAAAATTTCTAACTTCAGCTCTGGATAAACTCTATACCTAATTCCACCTCTAAACCTAAGGCTTACTTAAAGCCCAATTGCATCCTAACCCTAACTCCATACCTTTGACGAAATAAACACGGAACAGTTGTCGCAAGAGGAAATGTCGGATGAACGACACCATTTTTAATAAGACCTCTTCTTCCAGTATATTGCAGTAACTGGGTGGATTCTAGCTCTCGCGTCCCTGTTTGCGATTGTCTACGGTACCTGGTCCGGTTCTGACCGCTATGTACCGCAGATCGAAGCGGTCATATACCTGACGTTTACCCGCGTCGGTTGGGGCGTGGCCATCTGCTGGATCATATTCGCTTGCCTCCAGGGATATGGAGGTATTTTCTCTCTTCACTGTTTTCGATTCCATTTTTAGTTCTGAGAAATTACAATGACGTTCCCAGGGTTATCACGAAACAATAATGGGGGGGGGGGTTTGTTTGGTAACTCATGATCTCCGGCGAGCGAATTAAGAGTAAAAGAAAACTCCCCCAAAACAAAAACAAAACGCAACACGGCTAACCTTCTTGCAAAAGGGGATGCAGCTGATATCCAAAATGGAATTGAGGGGGTGCTGGAATAAAACTGGCTTTTCGAGGGGGAAGCAAACAAAACTCTGGACAAGAGGGCAAAAATAATCCATGTTTTGTATGAAAGATCCATGATAAAACAAAATACGAAGATGGGAATAATGCAGACATTGTAAATAAATGAAGACTGAGGTAAACTATCCTTATGTGTTTTATAATTTGAACCAATATCATTTTTTTTTTATAGATCTGTTTACATCCGTGAAACTTGTCTGTCCTCTCTTATCTTTCATTCACTCTTGTTTTTGTTATCTCTACCACAGGTCCTGTCGGTGTGTTCTTGGAGTGGAGCTTTTGGATTCCTCTTGGTCGTCTTAGTTACTGTATCTATCTGGTTCATCCCATTGTGATGTACAGTGTTCTCCTCACACAACAAACCCTCTTCCATTTCACCTACGTCTCTGTGGTAAATATAATTTTGATCAAAACACAGTATGGGCATAATACTAGCGCAGATCACTTTGAAATGCTCGTTTTGTATAGTGTTATTTGAGGCATGCCTCGTCAAAGATACCCCCGCAATATTATTACTATCATGTTTATCAACAGTTTATAGATGAAAGGTTATCATCCAAAATAAGTGCAATGTTTTGCTTCTTTTTAAATTTAATTCATATTTCAATTTCCGAACATAAAATAAAACAATATATACAATATGATGACAAGTCATGAGCACAGCATGGTTGATGATTACAAAAAAAAATGTACAACATGACTTGGATTATAGATATCTAACAATTACGTCTTTTTTTCCATTACGAACAAATTGCATTCATGATTCGACATTTTTATTCATTACCAAACATCCGAGAAAAAACAAACAAGCAAGGCATTATTATTGATTATTCCTGTAATGCTACAATTACCAATGAAATCATTATTTTTCATTATTATGTAGTCTCATAATTACAATCGTTATCATCTGTACTGTCAATACATATATCACCTAGACATTTATTTATTTCTCTCTCTGTCTCTCTGTCTCTGTCTCTCTCTATCTCTCTCTCTCTTTCAATTAGGCATACCTGTATGTAGGGAACGTGGTATTTTCCTGCGCAGCCGCTCTCATCCTCTCTCTCCTGGTAGAGGGACCTATCATGGGACTTGAAAAGGTCATGTTCGGAAAGTTCAAGAGGTCATAGGTCAACCAATGCCGTTTACGATTCAAGAACCAATTACATTACATTCTATAATTCAAAGCCTAATTTCATGTTCATATTTCATATAAGTACTTAAACTTACTTTTCAGTTAGAGTGAAATTGATAATGAAGTTTTTTAAGTCTTTTCATTTCCCCCAATACATTTGAATATATAATCTCTTCCAATAAAAAGTGATTACTCCCAGTGTATAGTAGGTATTTTAAAGCGCCCCACCCCCCCCCCCTTAAACAAAGTTTACTAGATACCGACATGTTAGCCATTCTTTAATTTGCTTCAATATCATGTTTTTAACTCTTTATGTGCCCTGAAATTATCTCAACGTGTTACATTGCATTTAAAGCTATACCAATGCATTCGAGATAAAAGTTTTTCTAGGGTAAAAATTAATCTTCTGAAGTTTTACAAGGATTGTCATAATTATGGCATATCAAGACCAGAAATTGGTACTTTTGCAAAGATTTTTGTGTTGCATAGAGCAAACCTTTATGAATTGATGCCTGCTGTTTTGTGCCAATTGGCACTTGTCGCGAAGGAATGGCTGAAGAGCTATATCGAACAAATGACAAATGAAAAATAAAAGTATCTTAATTTAATATTGAATTTGGGCCACGATTTGAAATTCTTACGTGTGGTTATTGTGTGTAGAACCAACAGAAAGCTATGTGTGTGCAAGTTTGTCATTTTTGGACAAACCTCAGTGTCAGAAATGCAGTGTGATAAGCGGAGACGGAGGTGATCAATCTAGTATGAATTCAAACTTCTTTAGGCATGATATTCACCTTTTTTATGGCGTGGAAATTTACACTAAGAAAAATTTAGTGCAATCAAAGCACTACTTTGGAGTAGAATCAACTATAATTTTGGAATGGATTCAACCTCTAAACGAAGTAGTTTCTATTATGATGAGTCCTAACATGATGTATTTCCACTTCTCTGCATTAAGAACGTTTAGCGAAGTAAACATAAATATATTCAATATCATGGACGAATATTTATATTCCTGATACACACAACCATTAAAAGTAAAGGAACATATTTGCCTTCCCCCCCCCCCCCCCTCCCACCCGCTCCTATTCGTTACCCTCCGGTATTATCGATCATAAAATAAACATGGTATTTAATGATATTGACGTTGTCCATGTAATTATAATGTACCCGTTCATGGTACAATTTTCCGAGTGTGCGTAGTTGGAAAAAAAAATCATTAAATTTCCCCCGCCCCCCTCCCCCTCCCCTCCCGGAATCCACCTGGATCCGCCCCTGATAAAAAAGAGATCTTACAGTCAGATTTCGTGCCTGTGCACAATATATTTATTACAGTGAACTGCCTGAATTACCATTTTGTCATTGCACGTTGTGCATTCACAAAGTCATAAACAATGTAAGGTCACTCAAACATCGAACAGTTTCAAAGACACCGCTATGATGTAACAATGAATAAAACGTCATTCGACAAAATAAAGATGACGTCACTATTTTAGGCATTAGCCCTATACCAACACGATTGCGTGTACAAGATCTGATCAGCAATGCTATCCTTCTGAATCAATAAGAGATTGTGATAGAGATATACACGCCCAGTGGAGAATTGAAGGGGGGGATATAAACTAGCCCCTCATTTTCACACCCCCCCCCCCGGATGATTTCTGTATTAAAGCCTATGAAAATAAGTTAAATTAGTAGTCAATGATTTTATTTTATTTTATTTCTGCATTTTTTCCATATAAAATATAACTGAATAACAAAGAACATATAAATGTAAGGTATAATACAACATAAACAAACAATAATTTCTTCATGTCAAAATGTTTTTTTACATAATATATGTACATATGATAACGAAACTTAATATTTCCATAACATATAATCATAAATTTAAAGTATTATCCGAACTTTTCTATTGGAAAAGTGCAGGAGACCGCAATCATAAGCAAAGCTTGACAAGGATGGCGTCCTTAACAAAAAAAAACAAAAAAAAAAAACAAAAACAACAAGAAAAAAAAAGAAAAAAAAATCTTAAGGTAAACCTTAAAATGAAAGTGTTCAAATGATATTTGTGTATGAGTTTGTGAGTGTGTTGTGCAAGTGTATATATGGGTTAGGTAGAAAAGAAAACACGCAAAAAAGCGATTTGCTCTTTTAAAAAAAATTGAGCCACCCCATTCCCATAATTTTTACGAATTCTGGGATAATAATGATAATCATAAATCCATTAATAGGGCGCTAATTATACGAACGTTTCTTAGCGAACTTATTGTTTAACTCAGTTAATTATTCTACATGTTCAATAGCTTAAAGGCAACCAAATAAAAAAAATGTTACGAATACACTAACAATTCAGTTGAATGGAATTAATGGGTATTGAGAAGGGTTTGAATTATTCAACGAATGGGGTAATTTTGAAATGGGGTGGGAATTTGTTCCAGAGGGTGGGGGCAGTCGATGAAAAGGTACGGTCATCATAACGGGTTTTTGTACGTGGGCAGTGAATTAATTGCATGATGGAGGAAGATGAACGGAGGGATCTGGTAGAAGAGGAGGATCGAAGGAAGACTAGGTCATGAAGACATTTTGGGGCAAGGTTATGTGTTTTTTGTATGAACGAAGTAGGATCTTGATAGAAATGAGAGAATGGACCGGTAGCCAATGAAGTGAGTGAAGAACAGGGGATATATGGTCATGTTTCCTACTTATTGTAATCATTCTAGCTGCTGAATTTTGAATACGCTGGAGAAGAAATGATGAGAAATTGGGAGGCCGGCAAGGAGGGAGTTTAAATGGTCCAGATGCATGGGAGGAGAAGAAGGCATGAACAAGTCTTTCAGTGGAGGCTTTGTAAAGCAGTCGCCTGGTCTTTCTAATTTTGTAGGTGCCCCAAGTTGCAGACCTAATTTTTGATGTGCCCTTGAAGAGTAAGGTGTAATGGATCTACTCCTACTCGGACAAACCTAGACAAACCTAGACAAATTATTAGTATTCTGTTCAAAGATGGCGTTTGATATTAAAACAACGGATCCGAAAGTATTTCTTTTAGTCCGAAGTAAACTGAGCCATGTATATTAAACAAATACCACGTGTTGTCAATGCTGTTGCAATCTTTACTAATAAGGTTTAACATTTACCACTCCCTGTGTTGTTTTAACAGAGTATCTAAGAGTCAACAAACTGAATCTACTTAATACACTAGGGTTAAAGTTCATTGTGATAAATAAGAAACTACGATTTAACCTACACCACACCTTATTCTTTCTGTATTTCTTATGCAACCCATGAAGATTAGATTTTCCCGACCTTAGGCACTCCTGTTTGATAGAGTAAACATTCGTGAGAAACCTGTGCTATCATCGATAAATATCTTTGTACATATATATATCCTTAAAGTAATTTAAAGTAACAGTCAAGTGGCATTTGAGGTGCTGGGGTGATCGGGGCTAATGTGTCGTCCATCGCTGTCTCCAAAAACGGTTTAACGCGTGTTTAAAGGCAAAAATTAGTAGAGATGTCGAATTTTCGGGGACGTTTGCTTGTCTACGCGTCGGGAATTATTCTTCTCAACTGCTTTGCTTCAGTAGTTGGACAGGCAAGTCCAGAAATAGACGCGGTTAGAAATTCATTGAAACGTGGTTCGTATAATTCTATCGATGTACTTGTCATCGTATATTCCAATAGTTTCAACAAAATTACATTTAGGAGCCTATTGATGAAATTCGATAAAATCCAAGATATTATTTTTTAGCAATATAATCATACTTTGTACGTTATCACAAAATTGGAATAATTGTTTTAACCTCTTTTATTTTTAATGAATTGATTGTAAGAACATGATTTATTCTTGATAACTTATTTGATTAGAGATTAATTACTAAGGTTCTGCGAAGATATTAACTATATAGAGCGTTAACTAAATAGCCACAATCATTTTATTGAAAGAGGTACACATAATTGTTATCCCAATTATTTTAAAACTATTCATATTTTATTGTCAATAGTGTACATCATTATTATAATCATCGTCATTCTAAATTAATAACATATAAGTGTGAATTTAAAAACATCTATCTGTCTTTGATCTCAATTCTAAATTTAATCAACTTCGTCTCGTATTTAAGTAAAGACTCTTACCCTATCGAAGTATCCCTAATTGTAAAATCTACTTTACATTTTGCTATTTTCCGATTTGCGAATTGGAATAATTTCAGCATACCGTAGGGTTTTCATGTCAATAGACCTTTTCTATTATATTGCAATTAATATTACCATTGAACTATCAATTTACGTGTTTTTTGTGCGAAGAAAACAAATGCATGCCTCGGATCAACCTATCTTTGATGAAAGAAAAGTTATGAAAAGATATGAAAAGTATTTACTATTATTTATCGATTACTTCTAATAGGACATAATGACTTAGGAAGATTTGAGGAAATTTTAGCCAACAGAGGGATAAACTACGACCGAGCACTTTCCTTGATGAACAACGATCAAGCATTGATTGAGGTAAAAACTTTTTCTTTTTTGTCTTTACGACATTCAACTATCGTTTGTACCATTCAATTTATGTATTTCAAATGTAGTTTCATTTGTGATGAAATGACTAGATTGAATTGACATCAGAAATCAAGTTAAAGAGTGTCGATAATAAATAGAGACTTGTACAGTATTTTTTTAATTTTTTTTGATGAGATGCAAAATGTCGTTGATAAGAAAGATTGAACAATAATCCAAATAACACGTTAGCAAAAGCCAAATCTGCATACCAATACTAACAAAATATCCAGAGGTAAAAAATACATCTCTTGTCCGTTAACTGTAACTCAATCTCATTTTAAAGCTCATAATCATCAAATGGAAATCGTTTCAGCAACTATGAAAGCTTTGCTATTTGGATTTAGAGTCTTTTAGTCTATGAATAAACTCCTTTGCACACAATGTTATTTCGATTACGTCATTTCCTGAGCTAATCAATCTAGTGAAGGGAATAGAGTACCGAAGTGTGACGACACTCTTGCCAAGTTGTCACGGTTACTGGTTCTAAACAATTGTTTGTTAAGCAATGGTGTGGTGATCTCACCATCCCCAAACCCTGCTCCAGCCCGTTGCTTGAATGATTTCGAGGTGAACCCCTTGCGCAGGCTCTGTTGTTTAAAACTAGTAACCTGGACGACGAGCGAATATGACGTCAGCACTTTATTCGCCTATACGCCAATAATTCAAAGCTCCGTTTGAAGTTTTGCATTTACGGTTGTTTGATATCATTAACGCAGTCCTACGTCATGAAATGACGCCTCTTTTACAACGGACATAAACAATCTGTTTATGATGATAAATAAAAAATGTAATTACCTCTTTATTTTTCTTTATCAAGTATCTTAAATCGAAGCTGCCAGAAATAGAGGACCTGATAAAACGAACCACGCTTCGTCCGAAGAGCCTCGTCTCAGACGATCATGTATACGTATTCGAAGGGGAAGATGATGAAGAATGGCAGATTTCAGAGACGTGCGTTGTCGACGTCATGCAGTACTACAGGGATCTCATCAACGGAGTATATTACGCTGACAAAAGTTAGTCTATCTGGGTTTTTTCTTTGTTATGTATACGTAGCACATGAACATGATTGGTACATTTTTTTGAGAAATGTTCTACTTGCAGTTATTATCATCAGTGGCGAAGAGACGGTTCAGACTTTGAAGTGGCATTGGCACAGAGAAAGAGAGCCTTGATGGGGGAGGGAGGGGAGAGAGGGAGGGTGAATGGGAGGGAGAGCGAGGGAGAGAGAAAGAGAGAGAGAGAGAGGCAAAGAGAGAAGAAGAGAGAGAGAGAGAGAGAGAGAGGGGAAGAGGGAGAGAGACAGTGATGGAAGGGGAGGAAGAGAGAGAGAGAGAGAGAGAGAGAGAGAGAGAGAGAGGGTTTGTGTCACTGACCGGGGCCTGCGCCCCTCCCAGGTTCTACGCCAGCATATCAATATAATAACTAATTTTTAATTAGATTGATTTCGTTAATTTGTGAGTAAAATCAACGTACAACCATTCATCGATAAATCCATGTATGCTATTGGATGGATGTACACGTACATAAATATAACTTCACAGAATCATGATTATAGAAATATGAAATGATGCTCGAAAACAGGAAGAAGAATGCCTAAAGACGAACCTCTCATGTAGTTATTGCTCGTGCCATTTTGTATTTATTCAGGGTTATGTATTTCATTTATTATTTCATCAATTTTGTTTTTAAAACAAAATCTCTTACAGTGAGAGCTTCTTCAGGTAGAATTCCCCGCGATGCCCCGTATTCGGGAAATCTCAGGGATCTGGGGAACATCTGGGTCTGCACTTCAACTTCGAAAAATGAAACATCAAATATTCCAGCATTTAACGGAAAGTACTGCCCCTTCCAAGTCATAAACACGGTGAGTATCTATTATGAACTTATTTAATGTCGTAACCATTGTCAGTGGTTCTGAATTGTACCGAATGCTTCATTCATGAAATTTAAATTTAAATGGTCATGTTTGCGTGCATGGGTTTTCGCTGATTAATGGTGAAATGGTGAAATTTAAACCCTCATTTTGTACACAACAAGTGGGTTTAATAATACACTGCAAGTTGCCAAGTTCTGATTTTTGTAAAATGATTATTTTGCTTATCATAGATATTTTGCCACTATTCTTTCAGGTAAATTTGCAGTTATGATTTTTTAAAGAATATTAGGGCTCTTTTACAAGTTCTAAGAATTCCATTTCCAAATCCCTGCAACGTTGTTTGTAAACAATGTGACAGAAAAAAGTTTTCCATCCCATTTTTTTACCTTTTGATACTGCTCCTGGTTTCTATATTATCCAGAATGTGATTCTTGGAAGTTGCTGGCCAGATAGCTGCTCAGAGATGGATGTCAATTCCCTTTCATCGTTATGTAAGTAGTATAACGACAGGAAATAGTTTGTTTTTCTTCAGTTAAAAAAAAATTGGGTACAACATGATACACTATATATTTCAGATAACCTTATATAAACACACCGCTTCACCCGTTTGACTGCCCACATAAGGTGTCGTGGAACTGGGAACTGGTCCCTCGGTCATGCGCAACTTCGGAAAACCGAGAACAAACAAATACTCGGAAAATAGCGAACAACGCACAGTGAATATAGTGTCCTCATCGTTCAATGCGTGTAAGTGTTAGCAAACGGCATGTGGAAAAATATTCCAATGTCAGCCTGCTGCATATGTTCATGGACTTAGTAAGTCCATGATATGTTTATTACAATTAATTCTGTGGATACATTTATTTCATTTGTTTATCCTCTGTATTGGTATTTTTGCATGAATTCATAGATTTTGCAGTTTATTGACCCACATCAATTAAAAAAAAATGTTTATAGACAGTACTATGACTTTGCAATATTTCCCCCCATGTTTTTTGTACAAACTGCCTCTCGTTGACCATTGGGGGCTCTACATATTTACTTGAAATTATTCGCTATTTTCCGAGTATTTTACCTGTATTCGGTTTTCCGAGAGTATATTTGACTGTCCCTATTGCAGTTTTTCGAAGTGCCAAGTCAAACTGATTATGGTGCCTTGCACCGGTTTCACAAAACAATATCAAATCCTCATACACAAAGCACTATATACATGTAGTATGATATATTAGTTGCAGACAGCAGGATATACAAACTAAGGGTGTGTTTAGTTACTATGACAACTCTAAAGTGCAGATTAAAAAAATATTTTAAAACAAATCAGATGGGGCTCGTCCGGGAGTCGAACCCGGGACCTCTCGCACCCTAAGCGAGAATCATGCCACTAGACCAACGAACCTTAGCTGTTCGATGGGAAATATATGATAATTTGATTCGGTTCTGGAGCAGATTTAAAAAAAAATCAGGTGGGGCTCGTCCGGGAGTCGAACCCGGGACCTCTCGCACCCTAAGCGAGAATCATGCCACTAGACCAACGAACCTTAGCTGTTCGATGGGAAATATATGATAATTTGATTCGGTTCTGGTGCAGAATTTAAAAAAAAAAAAGTCACGTGGGGCTCGTCCGGGAGTCGAACCCGGGACCTCTCGCACCCTAAGCGAGAATCATGCCACTAGACCAACGAACCTTAGCTGTTCGATTGTAAATATATGATAATTTGATTCGGTTCTGGTACGAATTTGCAAACTCGACAAGATTAAACAAAATCTCCCTGGCAACGTTCGACGCTTTGGTAGGCGGTGCTCGGGATACTCTGATCCGTGGCCACGTCAACAAGATCCAATGCACTTGAAGTATGTTTCAATTGCTGCTTCAAGCTATACCAAACATACAATCAGCAATGATAACATAATTATAATACAATTCATAGAATAGTTATTTGGTTAATTCATTATCTTTAGAAATATGAATAATGTTGGTATTTATAATATTATCATACTTTTAGACTTAGATATTATTTTAAAGAATAATTGTCAGGATAAACTAAAGGTTTATGTAAACGAATCGACCTTTGTGCACTTCCGCTAAAGTTATCATGATTACTTTGTATAGCTGTATAAACACACTCTCCCAAAACGATTAAGTCACCCAAAATTGAAGGGAAAGTAAGGGGTTGGTCGATTACAAAAAATGTCACTTAGGAGATAGGTGGATTATAAACAGGATGATAATCAATGGCAATGATACAAAACCTCGAAATAAAAGATGATATTACCCAAAGTGGGTATCGTAGAAATTCAGAGGTAAACTTGCAACATACCACGACTGTGTTATGGTTTGAAGGAATGCAAATCAATTTTAATACCAGTAGCTATGAACATTGAATAACAGCTGTTCGAATAGAAATTGATAAAAAGTACTCATTTATTATAACACATTTTAAGTGCCAAAATGAATCCATGGGGTTATTCGGGAATCGAACCCGGGGCCTCTCGCACCTAAACCTAGAATCATGCCACTTGACCAACATACCTTCTTTAATGCAATGTGTGATATTACGAAGGCATGGTTTCATTTTAATATACTGCTTTTTCATTAAGAAAAAAAGTAGAAGATCTGATTTTTAATGAAAATTTTACCTTTTTTCTGTTTCATTTTCTGCTTTAAAAAAACAAACTAATATCAGGGGTTGACTCCCCCTTTTACCTGATTAACAAGTTACAATTTTGGCCATTCAAGTTGATATAAAGGTTCACTGATTAGGAGTGCATGTAAATAAACTGCAGAGTGGGGAGAAAAGTAATACGTGGGGCTTGTCCGGGAGTCGAACCCGGGACCTCTCGCACCCTAAGCGAGAATCATGCCACTAGACCAACAAACCTTAGTTGTTTGATATGTGAAAATATATATCCAAGTTTGACTGGGTTCTGGTTTGTATTTTTAAAGTAGAACATTTCCACAAATCTCCATGGCATCACACGACGCTTTAGTCGCGCGGTGCTCACGAAATCGGGGATACTTCCATCCGCTGCCACGTCAACAAAATCCAGTTGACTTGATATTCCATTACAGTTGCTCCAAGCTACCAAACATAATAGTCTATGCATCCCTATGATCAGCAGTGATCACATAATTATGAATTAAAATTTCATAGAATAATCATGTTGTTAATCAATTATCTTTAAATTGATAAAGCATGTTGATATTTTTCATGAAATGTATACAAAATGATAATGTTCAAGTTAACCTATGTTAATGTAAACAAATCGAACCTTAATTTTGTGCACTTGATACTTCCGGCATAGTATGATTTTAACTATTTTGCACAGCTGTGTAAACACTTTCTGCCAGAGCGATTAAATCACCCATGAAATAGAAAACAAGGGTTGGTCTAGTCTAATGTCATTTAGGAGATTTGGAACCAAAATACAGGATGACAATCTATGGCAGAGTTACAATACTCTAGCAAAACTGGATAGGGACCATATAATTATACGTGTTCAGAGATAAATATTCAGTATTGACGCGGCAAGCCACGGCGATTTTTTTTGTTTAGTGTGTGTGTCTTCTACTTCTTTCTTTTTATGCCTCCGCCACCGAAGGTGGTGCCGGAGGCATCATGTTTTCGGGTTGTCCGTCCGTACGTCCGTCCGTACGTCCGTCCGTCCGTCCCGTTTGACCGTTATCACAATATCTCAAGAACCATTTAAGATTTAAACTTAAGACTCGGGAATAGTATTTATCACCATAGGAAGACGATCTGATTAGATTTTGGAGTACGTAGGTCAAAGGTCACAGGTCACAGAGGTCAACTTATGAAATTCCTTGTATTGAGTTTGTTAGCGCGATATCTCAAGAACCATTTGAGATTTAAACTTCAAACTTAAGGATAGTATGTATCACCATAGGAAGACGATCTGATTAGATTTTGGAGCACGTATGTCAAAGGTCAAGGGTCACAGAGGTCAACTTATGAAATTCCATACATTGAGATTGTTATCATGATATCTCAAGAACCACTGGAGATTTAAACTTCAAACTTAGTGATAGTGTGTATCACTATAGGAAAACAATCTGATTACATTTTGGGTCACGAGGTCAAAGGTCAAAGGTCACAGGGCTCATTATGTATGCAAAAACAGCTTGTGATCGCGTTATCTGAACAACCGATTGATGGATTCCTGCCAAACTTTGGTCATGTATGTATCTTGCAGAGCTGATGGACTGATTACATTTTGGGTCACGAGGTCAAAGGTCAAAGGTCACAGGGCTCATTATGTATGCAAAAACAGCTTGTGATCGCGTTATCTGAACAACCGATTGATGGATTCCTGCCAAACTTTGGTCATGTATGTATCTTGCAGAGCTGATGGACTGATTAGATTTTGGGGTCACGAGGTCAAAGGTCAAAGGTCATAGGGCTCATTATGTATGCAAAAACAGCTTGTGATCGCGTTATCTGAAGAACCGATTGATGGATTCCTGCCAAACTTTGGTCATGTATGTATCTTGCAAAGCCAATGAACTGATTAGATTTTGGGGTCACGAGGTCAAAGGTCACAGCGCACATTGTGTATGCAAAAACAGCTCGTGATCGCCTTATCTCAAGAACCGATTGATGGATTCCTGCCAAACTTAGGTCATGTATGTTACTTGCAGAGCTGATGAACTGATTAGATTTTGGGGTCATGAGGTAAAGGTCAAGGTCATGCGGCTCATTATGTATGCAAAAATAGCTTGTGATCGTATTATCATTAGAACAGATTGATGGATTCCTGCCAAACTTAGATCATTTATGTATCTTGCAGAGCCAATGAATGGTTCATAAGATCAAAGGTCATGGGCTCATTATGTATGCAAAAATAGCTTGTGGACGCATTCTCATTAGAACTGACAGATGGATTACTATTTAACTCAGGAAATCTTGCAGAGCCAATGAACTGAGTAGATTTTAGGGTCATGAGGTAAAAGATCAAAGGGTCATATATGTATATGAGAAATTGCTTGTAATCACGATATTCTGAGAACATGTTAATGGATTACAATTGAACTTGAATTTGAAAAATTTCTTCCGTTTCGGTTTGTAAAATTGCTCTATGACGGAGGCATCATTTTCGACTGCGCGCAGTCGAATTCCATCTAGTTTTATGATGAAAGCGTGATTTATATCGCTTCATATCTGATCGAGCCTTTACAGGCAAAACAAAAATGTGTAGGCCTGTATGAAACCATCCCCTCTCTCTCTTCCTCTCGTCTCTCCTCCCCCTCTCTCTCTCTTTCTGTGTATGTCTGTCCCTCTGTTCCCCCTCTTTGACTCAACAGCCGATACAAACTAAAACACTTTATAAAATGATGTCTTATTTTTATGTTCATTTCCAACTAAGGATAAAACGTAAATTTGACCCCCTAAAAAAAAAAAAGGAAAAAAAAAATTAAAAAAAATAAAAAAGGAAATCTTTATTCAAGGATTTTGGAAAAGCGATATCTTTAATATAAACTTACTGTCAATGAATGATTGAATTAATTAAGACACATCTAAAGTGCAAAAGAGATCCCACGGGGCTTGTCCGGGAATCGAACCCGGGGCCTCTCGCACCCAAAGCGAGAATCATGCCACTAGACCAACAAGCCTCAACTGCAATAGTTGCGAGAATTGACATTTTTATTCGATTCTGGTACGATTTTGGAAGGATCTCCCTGGCAACGTACGATGCGGTGCTCCCGATATATGGCCACGTCAACAACGTCGGGCAGGATCTAATGGATTTAAAGCGTTACCACTTGTGCTCCTAGATACATTACACGATTCACTATTATCAGCATTGATTACATGATTATATCACCATTTATGAAATAATTGTTTCGTTATTCAATTATCTTTACATTTATAAACCATGTTGATTTTTTTTCTCATACACACAGGAATATGCGAATGAAAATCGACATGAATATTCTGTGCACTTTGTAATTCCGCTATAGTTATGATCATGACTTTCATAATTATGCAAAGCTGTATAAACACATCCTCTCAAAACTGAAATAGACAGCAATGGTTGGTCAAGTCGAATTCCCCAATCCCCTCTCTCTCTCTCTCTCTCTCTCTCTCTCTTTCTATCTTTCTATCTTTCTTTATCTTTCATCTAAAAGCTCCTGAATCTCTCTCTTTATTTCTCTTTCCTCTCTCTCTCTCTCTGTGAATCTCTTTCTCTCCTACTCCCCCCTCCCCTCAATTATGACTCCAAATCAGGACCCATAGGTCATACTTGAGGAAGGGGAAACAATGAGCATAAAATAATAATAATAATAATAATAATAATAATAATAATAATAATAATAATAATGATAATAATAATAATAATAATAACATTATTAATAATAATACTCCATTTTCATGTTGAAAGCCCAAGTTTTGTAACAGAAATAACTGAAATGTCTCTGAATAACGTAAACTAACAAAATAATGTAAATATGTCAGATCCTGATTATTTTTCTCTCCTTACTCTCATTACACTAGCGCAGTCGTGAATGTTTTCTAAGTTCCACATAGCTCTTGCCAATGAGTGGGTATTTCTATGATATGGCATTTTGGCTGCTCATGGACAATGTCAAATTCTATTCTGAGGTAAATAAAAAGTAAGGTCGATATTTTGTGACAATTTTCTGGCTTGTTTATACTTAGTTTGGAGTGAGGTTGTAAATGTCGAACCGTTCTTGTATTTCGACTGCCAAGAGCGGAGGCCGTGGACCACAGCTGATATCGGCTTCACGTAAGTTTATGATGATGATGGTGGTGGTGGGGTGGAAATGCTGATGGTGGTAGTGATGGTGGGGGTGATGATGATGATGATGGTGGTGATGATGACGACGACGATCGTAGTCGTGTCCCTGCTGGAAAGAACACACTCATTCACGCTCATTCACATTGTGAATCACAGTGTGAAATCACAGTTCACACTGTGAACACAGTGTGATTCACACTGTGAATGAGTGTGAATGAGTGTGTTCTTTCCTTTTCTGGTTATCCACACTGTGAACCACAGTGTGAAACTACGCATCGACCACAATGTGAAAACGCCCAAATTTAACATTGTGGAGCACACTGTGATTCACAGTGTGAAACACAGTGTGATTCACACTGTGAATAAGTGTGAATGAGTGTGTTCTTTTCATTTTTCCGGTTATCCACACTGCGAACCACAGTGTGAAACGAATCGACCACAATGTGAAAACGCCCCAATTTATCATTGTGGAGCACACTGTGAATGAGTGTGAATGAGTGTGTTCTTTCCAGCAGGGGTTGGTGGTGATGTGGTGGTGATAGTGATGTCGGTGATGATGATGATGATGATGATGAATGCTGCTGCCGCTGCTTCTAATGATGGTGATGGTATGGGTGGTGGTGATGGTGATGTGATGGGGCATGTGATGGTGATGATATTGGTGGTGATGATGATGTTGGTGGTGATGATGATGATGGTGGTGGTGATGGTGATGGTGGTGATGGTGGTGATGATGATGATGATGTTGGTGACGACGATGATGATGATAATGACGATGATGAGGGTGATGATGAAATATATATCCCTCTCTCTCTCCTTCTCCTCTCAATCAGCGTTGCTATGGGTATCCTCGCTCTGATGGTTGGCCTTGGGTCATTCTACGAGGTCTTCCTCCAGAAACTGGTCCTGAATAAAATGAAAAGCAGCAAGGACCAGGAGATCAAAGAACGCGACATCCAAGACGAGAACGCGCAAGAAGACTCACCACAAGGTGACCACGTGTCCGACATCGCCACCTCATCGGCTGACGGGGACGATGTCGGGGACGAGAAGGAGGTCGCAGAGGTTGCTTCAGAGATCAGGGAGATGGACGGGAAAGGAGGAGCCCAGATCAATGGCGGGTATCAGATGGACGTCGAAAAGCCCCCTCCTTATACAGAAGGAGTGAAGAAAACGTCTTTTGAAACAGAGGATGCGGAGAGAGGACGGACAAGAAAAACACCGAGGGGCAACCTGAAATGGGGTAAGAATGAGAGAATCATAATCCAATGATATCCAAAATGCGATCGTAACAAGGGATCAAACAAACATTAACATTCGATCAAATTAAAGTAATGTAATATTTACTTTGAATATTAGTTCACTGGTTTTCTCGAACTCAACTGTTATTACCCTCAATATTCTGTTTAAAAAAGGGGGAGGGGGGACTTATCAAAAATCAAAATGACTAAGCGGACTATTAAAATAAATCCGCTTACTCTGACCTGAAAATCATCCGATAACACCTTTCATTAGTTAACCGTCATTCTTCCTCTCTTTCCAGCTCTTCTGCATGCTATCATGATGTCATTCTCTCTTGTGAGTAACTGCAAGAAGCTCCTAAGTGCTAAGAAGACGAAAAACACCATGGCGGTTCTAAACGGTCTAAGAGTACTAAGCATATTTTGGGTTATGCTCGGCCATTCGGTGCAATTCTGGGCCCAGGATCGTACCGGTAAGCTCTTTCTCTCTTGTCATATTCCTTCACCCGATGCTCATGAGAGCCGTTCTCTGTTGACGTAGTCCTGTTGAACCCCTTCTCTTTCTATTACTATTATTATTACTAGATTCATGCCTTTTGCAAATACTTGAATATTTTAAAAAAGTTATGCAAAACCATAACGTTGCATTCGTGTGTATATGACAGAGGACATAAGCTAAAAGAAGATAGTGGTTCACTTCATTACGGTTTTTCATTTTCCTCGCTCCACCCCCTCCCACCCTCTCTCTCTCTCTCTCTCTCTCTCTCCTTCTCTCACTCACTCATTCTCTCTCTCTCTTTCTCTCTCTTTTTTTCTGTCTCATTCTGTTTGTTTTTTCCATCTCTCTCTCTCTTTCTTTCTTGCGTACAGGTAACCCCCTGCAGGCAATTGACGTCATACTGGCCCACATGTCGTTCGGTGCCATTTATTCTGGTAGTGTTTCAGTGGACACTTTCTTTGTTCTCAGGTAAGTCCTTTTTCATTGTTATATCGTTTACATCAT
Organism: Strongylocentrotus droebachiensis; assembly: GCA_035222895.1. Classification (NCBI taxonomy): domain Eukaryota; kingdom Metazoa; phylum Echinodermata; class Echinoidea; order Camarodonta; family Strongylocentrotidae; genus Strongylocentrotus; species Strongylocentrotus droebachiensis. The sequence goes on from JAVYIG010003680.1 coordinate 136,674, forward strand.
GATTTCACTTTCTCTAAAGATTTGTTCGCTCAAATTTTAGCTCGAATGTGGAATTTTAGATGTTAATCTTTTGGCCTTTGCCTACAGTGAATGTTTATGCAGAATAAGTTGTTGCATATTGATTATTGTACTTTTAAAAAGTCATGAGTTCAAGTTTCCTTGAGTTTTCATCTATTTAGTATTCTAACAACAGCTTTTTTTCTTCAAACAGCTAATTCTAAATCTAAATTTTCTTCTCAGGGTGGGAGGGAGTGCCCCTCTCATTTAGCCCTCTGGTATATAAACTTTGTTTTATCCATCAGTTTTTCTTTCAAAGTCAAAACTCAGAACGTATGTGCATCATAAAACATCGATACAATTTCAAATGATCTATAGCACGTGGGGATGCCTAGATACATCACGCCTTTCCCTTTCTGGTATAGGTATGGTTAAGCCCCTCCCATGTCTAGAAGCCGATGCCCATGGGAATCTCTAGCCATGCCCCTGAAGAAAGGAAATACATTTAAAATTATACTCATCATAATAAATTTTCTTTCAATCTTTTTAAATCATTGCGTCTCCCATTTTGCAGCGGATTTCTGGTCGGTTATATGACGCTGAAGGCGATAGATAAGAAGGCCCTATCGAGCGCTGGAAGCTGGGTCATGTTTTACTTTCACCGCTGGTGGCGCCTCACCCCTGTCTACATGGCTGCCGTTGGCATCTGGGCTTTGTGGTGGCCCCACTTTGGTGATGGTCGAAGTGTGTTTGCTGACTCCTTGTATGATTTCATCCAAGGCTGGTGTCGGAAACAATGGTGGACACATCCCCTCTACATCAACACACTCTATCCATGGCCCAACGTTCTGGAATACTCGGTTAGTACTATTGATAATAATTACAATATGTCTTTTGTACCCAGGGTATCCTCATCAGTATTACTGATGTTTTGAGGGTCCTGCAATCATATTATTACACCCTGCTCTTAACGCGGCTACCATGATAAGTCGCACGAGCATTCAAGCAATTTTTTCGTACCGGGTACCCATTTACTACTACACATGGTTGGAGAGTAACAAACGTAGACTAATATCTTGCCAACAGACATCAGTGCCGCAGTCGGACTCGAACCGCGAACAATGTGATTCACAGTCCAGCGGTGTATCCACTAGACCAAGACATCTCTACTTTTATAAAGCTGGGCCCCGTTTCATAAAACTTGTTTTCATTAACAAGTGTCACATTTCTATAACAAATTTGTTCTCAGCCAATCAAATGCTACGATTTCAGTAGCTTATAACAGTTATTGTAACTTGTGATCGATAACAAGTTTTATGAAACAGGGCCCTGGTCGGGTATGAGTCGTCGTTCACTAACGAAGAATTCTGTCAGTGACTTTGACGTTAAATGTGAAAGAGACATTGTACAAAAAAGTGAATGAAAAAAAACGACAACAACAGTCTAAAAAGTGTGTAGAATTACTGTCAAATGGGAAAATTAGTTTTTACATGCAGGCTTGATTGGCGCAAGTTTAACGCAATCAAAATGACGCCTCAGTCCTACCCACTCCTCATCCAGCTATTCACCCTATCCTAGCTTCACATGCAAAACAAAATTACAATGGATATCTTTTTTTTTGTATGCAGTAGGTATCACGCAGGAAAATATGGTCGCATATAGTCAGGTATAGGCACAAGAATAACCAACGCAATATCAGTTGACGTAAACAAAAAATTCAGAACGCGAACTAAATGCCGAACATTTTAACGCACTCTTAACTAGTGTTTAGATCACATCTCCATAACTTCTTACTCTTCCGCTCTTTTTAAAAGCTTCTATTTTTTTTGTCAATGCGATATTTTTAAAATTGTATTATTCACGTACACACTCCTATGATGATATAAACAAGACAACCTCTTTTCGTTCCACTTGACATAATGCCTCCTTTTCGTGTCAAAAACATGTACAAAATATATAATTGGAGGAGAAGCGATTGTCATGAATTACTGTTTCAGATAGATCGTATGACTTATATTTTGTTTCTGCAGTGTATGGGATGGTCCTGGTATCTTGCTTGTGACATGCAGTTTTTCATCATCAGTCCTATCATTCTCATCGTCCTCTACAAGTGAGTTGCGATGGTAACGTGTAACATAGTATCTACGAACTGGCTTGTACACCGGTGCGAGATAGGAGCGATGAAACAGTAGGAGAGAGTTAGAGAGAGAGAGAGAGAGAGGGGGAGGAGAGAGAGAGAGAGAGAGAGGGGGAGGAGAGAGAGAGAGAGATAGAGAGAGAGAGAGAGAGAGAAAGAAAGAGAGAGTATGTGTGTTTGCGTGTGTGTGTGCGTGTGTGTGTGTATGTATGTGCGCGAGAGAGAGGGAGAGAGGGAGAAGAGAGAGAGAGAGGAAGAGAGAGAGAGTAATAGATAGAGAGAGAGAGAGAGAGAGGAATAGATAGAGAGAGAGAGAGAGAGAGACGAAGGGATACAGATGTAAATAGAGAAAGACAGAGGAGGAGACCATCGGGGAGTAGAGAGGACAAGAAAGAAATTAAAGAAGCTTCGTTATGGGATATATGCACATTAGTTACACATAATACTTTTGAAGATGGAAGTAGTCTGTGGATGAAAATACTATCAGTTAATGATGAAAGAATTGATCTGACAATATTGACGATAATCAAAGATGCTCTTAATGGAACAATTTTATATGTATCCCTTTTAGGTCCCACCAACTTATCAAAAATTATGGTCATTAAATTCCCCAAGACAAATTTTCGTGAGCCCGGTATACTAGTTTTCGATCTGGAAACAAACTCTATTCCAAGTTTTCCAACCGATAGCGTAAACTTAGTCTTTAAGCTAATACAAATTTTCGCCTATATGGGCGGTTAAGATAAGACATGATGAATACAACTCGAGCTTCGTTACCATACTATACATATATTTCTGAATCAATTTTCACATCAAAATCTGTTCGTATCCATATAGGAATGGCAAAGCAGGCACGGCACTCATTACGTCTATATTTCTTGTGTCTCTCGGATCACTATTTGGACTCACCTGGCATTATGGATACGTTACCAACGACCAGCCGTAAGTTAAGATAATAATACTAATTTATGACAATGCATTGACCCTGAGAAGCCTATGAACATGACTGACAAAGAAAGCGGACAAAATATACAGTTCCTCAGGTAGACTAAGGAACATCCCTTCACTGCTATTATGTAAAAATGTGTAGAACAGGTGTCACATGCATATTCACCTTTTTACATAATAGCAGTGAAGGGATGTTCTTTTGTCTACCTGAGGAATTGTATATTTTGTCCGCTTTCTTTGTCTGTCATGTTCATAGTGGATCTTCAACACCATTGCTGAGGACCCCTACCTGATAACCCCACACACACACTAATAACACACAATTGGGGTGCAGATTTGCATCCACCTACACGTATTTGGTAGAGGGTGCTGCTATTGTAGCAGAATTGCACCCTTATTTCTTAGTGTGCACTGGTAAACAGGTTCCCATTTACACCTGGGTAGTGAATCTTGCCGAACGACGTTAGTGCCGGACTGGGATTCGATGCCTGAACCCTTGGATTGAGAGTCAAGTGAATGAACCACTATACCACGACACATCCATCTTCAACATCAGTTTAGAGATTTTGAAAGAAAACTTCCTCTCCTAACAAAGACAATGCATTACAAAAAATCAATGTGAATTGTAGTGATTACGCGGGAATACTTAACATTGTACAAACTCTGCAGTTCGCAAACAAGGATCGTAAAAAAAAAAAAATGCATTTATTGTTGTAAATAAGGATTCATTGTTAATTATCGTTATGACAATAATGATAATTATGATGATGATGATGGTATTGATGATGATAATAATATAATGATATTAATGATAATAATGATAACAATGGTAGCACCAGTTATGATAATACTACTACTAATAATGATAACAACAATGATAATAATAAAGATGATAATTATAATGATAACGATAATGATAATAATTAAAAAAAAACATAATAATAATCATCGTCATACTTGAAAACCACGCCTGTGTTCGGGAATTGTAGAACGTAGTATGAAAGGAAGATTCAAGCAAAAAATGGTGCCCGGTATCACTTTTTTGTAAAGATTTTGTCCTCATTGGACATCTTCTGATAATACTTTGGAAGTTTTTGGTGTTAGCCTTTTAGATAAGTGTTTCAGTTTCAGATTAAAAACATTTTCTGAAGAAGTCCAATGAGGATGAAAGTTTAAAAACAGAGTTACCCTGCGTCATATTTCGCTGGCATCATACTTTCCCACTATGAGGTTTATATAGAAATCGGAAATGATGTTCGCTTATTATCTTTATTTTTGTTATTGCAGTTCTTATAATGATAATAGGCCTGACCCTCCGAACGCCGATACCACTTACACCAAACCTTACACGAGGATTCCAACTTATCTGGTCGGCTTGGTGTTGGGGTACTTTATGTTTAAACTTAAAGGAAAGAAAGTAAAAATGCCAGTGGTAAGTCAAGCCCCAGTCCTTCTACCAGCTCATGAATGCTATATCCTTTCATTTACTTTCGGCTGCCACTTCCAAGTGTTTTTGTCGTTGAACTGTGAACTATTGAAAATTACTGACTGTGTTGACGAAATCAGTCTTCAGCGTTGAGATTGTCGTTATCAAAATGTATCCAAGTGACGGAAACCATATCAACGTATTAATTGTACATAAACAAATAATATTTACTCATTTTTTCCTGAACCTTTCATTATTGAAAACTTCACTTGACTGTATAGTTGCTAATTCTTTTTAAAAATATTTTACTTTCATGGTTATCCCTATTTTGAATATTTTAAAGTTGTCCTTGTTAACGACTTAATTAATTTATTATCATAAATATCTTTATCATCGCATCATCATCATCACACTGAATACTTTTATGATTAAAAAAATTGATATTTTCTTATCCTTATCTTTACTATTATACGGAAGCATTAAAGTGCCATTCTACTTGACGACATGACGAGATATTTCATCTTGTCAAGTCGACTTAATATCCATATCATGTCGACATGTAAAGATATTTAACTTACCATGTCGACTTATCAACTTTTATTAGTCGACATGGCGAAATAAATTATCTTGCCAAGTCGACTTCACAAAAAGTTCATGTTGTCATGGCGACATAAGTTATCTTACCAAGTCGACTTCTAAAAAAAAAACATGTCGTCATGGCGAAATAAATCATCTTGCCAAGTCGACTTCACAAAAAGTTCATGTCGTCACGGCGACATGTATTATCTTGCCAAGTCGACTTCACAAAAAAGTTCATCTCGTAATAGCGACATAAATTATCTCACCAAGTCGACTTCCCAAAAAGTATATGTCGTCATGGCGAGATATGTAGTGTGACGACTATTTCAAGCAGCGCGTGTATGACGGGCGGATCGTGCCATAAAGATGACAACTATACAACTATACATCCATCGAATGGATGTAAGGTTTTAACCAATCAGAACGCAGGAAACTGTACAACTATACAACTATGCAACCATACAGCTATAGAACGCATGTATGGTTGTTACGTTTGCGGGCCGAAATGCCATAATTGCGAACAACCATACATCCATTAAGCTCTATGGCTGTACGGATTTAACCAATCACAATGCAGGAAACTATACAGCCATGGTGGCGAGAATGTCTGTATAGTTTTATGGCTGTACGGTTTTAACCAATCACAATGCAGGATACTATACAGCCATGGCGGCGAGAATGTCTGTATAGTTTTATGGCTGTACGGTTTTAACCAATCACAATGCAGGAAACTATACAGCCATGGCGGCGAGAATGTCTGTATAGTTTTATGGCTGTACGGTTTTAACCAATCACAATGCAGGATACTATACAGCCATGGCGGCGAGAATGTCTGTATAGTTTTATGGCTGTACGGTTTTAACCAATCATAATGCAGGAAACTATACAGCCATGGCGGCGAGAATGTCTGAATTTAACCGACACTTATGCCTCTAAAGCCATTGAATGCTGAACATAGCATAGCAATGATGGAATAAATAAAAATAAAAATTGATCTTATAGGCCTACTAGTATAAATAATATTGGATCGCCCGTCATAGTCGTATAGTTGTATAGTTTCCTGCGTTCTGATTGGTTGAAAACTTACATCCATTCGATGGATGTATAGTTGTATAGTTTTCATCTTTATGGCACGATCCGCCCGTCATACGCGCGCTGCATGAAATAGTCGTCACAGTACACTACATATCTCGCCATGACGACATATACTTTTTGGGAAGTCGACTTGGTGAGATAATTTATGTCGCTATTACGAGATGAACTTTTTTGTGAAGTCGACTTGGCAAGATAATACATGTCGCCATGACGACATGAACTTTTTGTGAAGTCGACTTGGCAAGATGATTTATTTCGCCATGACGACATGTATTTTTTTAGAAGTCGACTTGGTAAGATAACTTATGTCGCCATGACAACATGAACTTTTTGTGAAGTCGACTTGGCAAGATAATTTATTTCGCCATGTCGACTAATAAAAGTTGATAAGTCGACATGGTAAGTTAAATATTTGTACATGTCGACATGATATGAATATTAAGTCAACTTGACAAGATGGAATATCTCGTCATGTCGTCAAGTAGAATGGCACTTTAACGCTTCCGTACTATTATGTTAAAGAAACCCTAATGTTTTGTAAGATCTTGAAGTTTTTTTTATCTGGTAAGAAGAAAGTTATCAACTGTGGAGGCGGCATCCCTTTTCTAACAAACAATTTTTTTTTAAATCATTATTTCACCCCCCCCCCCCCCTTTCAGTATATTGCAGTTACCGGGTGGGTTCTGGCCCTCGCGACACTGTTCGCGGTCGTCTACGGTGTCTGGTCCGGTGCTTACCGCTACGTACCGCAGATCGAAGCGGCTATATACTTGACGTTCTTCCGTCTCGGTTGGGGCGTGGGCATTTGTTGGATCATATTCGCTTGTCTGCAGGGATATGGAGGTAAATACACAGGTTTGATGATGACCTGCGATAGGCCACACCTACTATTGAGTGTGACCTATCGCAACCTAGCTTCATCATTATCAAATGACCAATGAATATTTAGAGCATGACGTAGTAATGGAGTATCTTGAAGACATACTCTTAAAAGTTTCAATGTCATAATTAATTCGCGTATACTGTATTAATTGGGGGAATTACCGATAAATAATGTGTGTAGCCAATCTCGCATCGAGCAAAATTCATATCCTACTCTCTACTTGGATGCGAGAGACTAGGAAAGCGTTCAGTCATTTTTGGATGCACAATTTATGACAGTGACTTTACTTTATGGACTGATTCTTCTGGAGTTCATGTAGAGTTTACGCATCTTCTGAATTGCATTTCAATATCTTTGCCATTATCACCTGTGGTCTGTTAGGGAAAGTAAACTTCAGAATGGCTCTCGGGTATTTATTTGACAGTTAATCACTGTTGACTTTACCCTATTCTGTATGAGAAGTGAGTTCGTGCATTGTCGATAGGCGCTACAATTATGTCTGTATTTTAGTCAAAAGATGCTTATCATTAATTGATTTAACTATTGCTTGTCAACCCGGTTATTGACTAGCAAAGTGGTGATAACGAATGTAAATGAGAATAATAACAGTAATGAAATGTTGATTATCAGGCTTTATAATAACACGTATTATCTCCTATCGAGTAAAATCATGTAATATTGTGATTCGTAAAAATAAAATAAAATCACAATTTTGGAACATAACTCTTTTTAATAATACTCTCTCTCTCTCTATCTCTCTCTTCCTCTCTCTCTCTCTCTCTCTCTCTCTCTCTCTCTCTATGTATGTATGTTTGTGCTCGTGTGTGCTGTGGTGCGTGTATGTGTGTGTGTCTCAATTTCTCTCTCTCTCTCTCTCTCTCTCTCCATTTTTCTTTAAATTCTCACCCCGTCTCCTCTATCTCTTTCTCTTTCTTCCTCTCTACGTCATTTCTTTTCCCCCTACCACTCTCTTTCCCTCTTACCCCTTTCCCTATCACTATGTACCTTCTTCCTTTCCTTCTTTCCTCCGTATCTACCACAGGTCCTGTCGGTGTGTTCTTGGAGTGGAGCTTTTGGATTCCTCTTGCTCGTCTTAGTTACTGTATCTACCTGGTTCATCCCATTGTGATGTACAGTGTTCTCCTCACACAACAAACCCTCTTCCATTTCACCTACGTCTCAATTGTGAGTCCAAAAAAAAATCTTCATCCATCGCCATTATAACCAGGCGGCTCATTTATAAAAACCTACATGGCACGAAAGAAGTCAGTAATTAACGGCTTAAAAGGGACGTTTATGAATTTGTTCTTTTAAGCCCATTTCACACTATTAGCAAGTTGGGTCGAACCGCAAGCTGTCTCGGTAAACTCGTAGATTATTTTGAGAAAACTTTTAGCATAATCTTAGATAACTCCTAGATAACCAATAAGGTGACTGGTACATATCATATAGACAACTCTTCGATTACTCGTAGATAACGCGTGGATAACTCGTAGATAATTCGTGGATAACCCGTAAATGACTCGACGTAAGTAACCCGTCGATGACACGTCTATCCGAAGATGGCTAGTAGATAACTCGTAGACTACTCGTAAATAAGATAAATGATTAAAAACCGTAGATAACTTGTAGATTACTCGTCCATAACTCCTAGATATCTCGATGGTAAGTCGCTAGACTTCCGAACAAGTCGCACTGACTCATCAGCATTTCGAGGACACACTCGTCATGCAATTTCTTCTTCAAGTTGCAATTCAAAACAGGTTTATGAATTGTTCCAAAGCACACTTGAAACATAACCACAATATTGTCGTTTCCTTTATTACAATTCCGACTGTTGTTATTTATTCTCTCAATATCCATTTCCTCCATTGTAGGCATACCTGTATGTAGGGAACGTGGTATTCTCCTGCGCAGCCGCTCTCGTCCTCTCTCTCCTGGTAGAGGGACCTACTATGGGACTCGAGAAGGTCATGTTCGGAAAGTTCAAGAGATCATAGGTCAACCAATGATGTATACAAAGCAATTAAGAACAATATTGACCAATTCAAATTTATCATAATATTCTGCATACTTCTGAAATTCTAATTGTAACTACTTCTAATAGGAAATACTGTAGGTTAATGATACTAGATAATTCCTTGAACTACATCAACTGAATATGAAAGCGGTGTGTAAAGTTTTAATGGTAAAGTAATGACATATCATGCTAATAAAAAAAAGCATATTCATATTAGTTTGTTTAAACTTTTTATACGAAAAGGTGGCAAGTAATCATCCCTTTTTGGAATCTGAAAAAAAATCTCATGTATGATACATTTCATGAGAAAGACACAGAGAGAGTGTGTGAGAGAGAGAGAGAGAGAGAGAGAGAGAGAGAGAGAGAGAGAGAGAGAGAGGGAGAGAGAGAGAGAGAGAGAGAGAGAAGTTCCAAAGCTCACTATTTTGTAAAGATGAAATACTCGGAAGGAAAAAACATCTTGGGACATTTTCTTGATCATAATGTTTCCAAAATGTGAAAACGCAGGGAGAACAATAGTCAATAATCTGTAAAGCCCTTGAAGAGTCAAAGATTTGGGGCTCAAATAATTAGACCGACATTGACAGAACAGTTCACTAGAGCGACAGCCCACGAGACCAACAAAACAAAGAAAGAAAGAAATGAGGGAAGATAGAAATCATGTCGGTCTTTCGGGCTGGCGGTCTTGTGGGCTATCCACATCACGGAACGTCGCTCCAATGATGAATCCTGTAAACAGTGGCTAAAATGCCTACAAGACCGGTTGTCGATCTCATAGGCTGTATTAGGAATTATAGATGAATCAATGTTTCAGTTGGAAACCTCATTATTATTACTAATATGATGTACATAATTATTTACATAATAATACAGATGATGTTGATGATGAGGATTCGAAAGAGGATGGTGATGAAGATGTCAACAATAATGATAATAATAAAAGTAATAATAGTAATTAAATTTCAACTGGTTTTGACTGGATTTTTTCACAAGAGGTATTCTAGTAAGAAAGAGAGAGAGAGAGGGGGAGAGAGAGAGAGAGAAGGGGAGAGAGAGAGAGAGAAGGGGAGAGAGAGAGAGAGGGGAGAGAGAGAGAGAGAGAGAGAGGGGAGAGAGAGAGAGAGAGAGAGAGGGGAGAGAGAGAGAGAGAGAGAGGGGGGGGGGGGGGGAGAGAGAGAGAGAGAGAAGGGGGAGGGGCAGGTGGTTGAGAAAAACAAAAACAAATATATGCCATAAAATCAAGGTAGAAAGAGGTGGGGGTAAGTTCATTTTCTAATTTAACCACAATCACGAATGTCCATCTTTAACAAATATTCCATAGTTTCCTACAATTTACCGGTTGATGTGTACACAACTACTTTGACACAAACATTGATCACGACAGCCATGGTGATAGAAAGTCATCAAATAAGCATCATGTATGAACTTGCCCTCACCCCCCCCCCCCCCCCCCCGGTAGGATAAATAAAGAATTCATGATGCCTTTGACTTGATGGCAATAGATCACAAATTGATAAATGAATCAGAGCTAATAATCTGTCTCCGTGTTCATTTTTGTGTTTCGTTTAGCTACCATGTTAACCGTTCGACGAAATCAAATACCAATACAAATGCTAGTTGTATGCATGTCTACACAGAGGCATCGCTCTCATGAAGGGGGGGGGGGGGGTATGGCTAAGGGGTCAAGGTGCACGGTGCCCCCGTCCAAGTACCCCACAAAAGTGCCCCTTTTACTTCAGATAAGTGCCCTTTTTCTTTCTCACATGTGTCCGGCCGTCCCCCTTCTCATAACTTTGCCTCTTTTCATCCCTGACAACTGTACCCCTTTTCTAATCTGATAGGTGCCCCTTGTACCTTCATATAAATGCCTACTGTCCATTCTTATAAGTGCCTCATTTTTAGAAGCGAGTATTGCCTATCTTACCTCTGATAAGTACCATTTTTACTCTCTTTTTTTTTTGGGGGGGGGGGGTCTGAAGATTGTAATTTTCGTTTTAAGTTTATCCTTTGAGTCGGTGCCCTTTTCACAAGAAAAATTGTCCTTTTTTGGTGCGCCCCCTGTTTGAAATACGCTCTGCAGCATTTGTGTTTACATTGTTGCAGGTATAAAAAGAAGAAAACAAATACGAATACCAATATCGATTTTATGCATTGTGAATCTTTATTACATAAATGAGATCAAATCCTATAATACAAATTTGCAATACTGATTGCATCTTCTCAATATGCTTTATTAATTTGTCATGAGAACAGTCTTTTGAAGAGGAAGATTTCGCACGGGCGCTCTAAATTATCTATTTATGACTCTATTGGCCACGGAAATAGTCAATTAAAATAGAAGTATTGTGCACGTGCGATAATCCATGCTTAGGTCACGAAAATATCAAGCGAATTGCCAGTCTGCGCACACTCGCTCTAAATAACTCATATTCTACTTTTCATTAGAACGATAAGACCCGTCACGTCAACCCGTCAAACAGAACGCCACAAACAAGAGCAGTGAGAGTACAGTTTAAGAGAGATTTCTGAAACAGCTATTCAAGATTCGTTGAACCTTATACAGGGGGCGGAAGGAACACATCTTTTCTCCTCGCTAAGACGCTAACGTACATTATATATCAGAGTTTAATAAAACACAATGGTAAGTATTTTGAATCTTGATTTTTTTTGTTTGTTCGTGTTATCGTAATCATGATGACTTGAGTATTCATTTAAATTTATTAATACACGGTGACATTCATAAACAGTGACACGACTCATTTCATTGGGGCTGTGTCAAACACTGAAAAGCTGCTTCGAAATTAAAGCTACCTCACCTAAAAACAAAAGTAACTCTTGGGGATTGCGCTTTCAGTTGCGCCACTATATAACTTTTGAATAGCCTACCACTAGAAACAAGAAAAGCCTAATTTGCTGTCTACAAAGTTTTGTTGAAGACGCACTTGTTTTTTAGGAGCTTTTGAATATTATTGTATTATGTTTCTGTAAAGTAGCACTGATGTGAGTTTTGTTTTCATCACAGAGCAGATCAGAATATATTGATGTAGTAGCTGTGCTATATGAATTGATCTAGTTATTATTTATATGGTCGTTATCGGAAGGAAAATGTATCAATTGCGTAATAAGGGCGTCTTCATTAAGTATATTGAACATCATTACTCGCAGTATTTCGTTTCTTTTTCTTTCCAAGCTTATCCCATTCATTTGTTCTTTTGAAAGATTGTACCTTCCTGTTGAACCCTATATATATATATATATATATATAGGGGTATTATTCATTATACGTGCTGTCTGATTTCGTATTCTTAGAGATACTTCTGAAAACAATATCCACAATTTCCCCATAATATTTCAAGTTGCGTCGCCAAGTGACAGGAGGCATGAAGTTATACGGGGATTCAGATTGTTTAAATTAAATGAATTTATGAAATGACAAGTACCCTTTTCTCTTATAGTGCATTTTGAAGCAATGCATTGATCATTTGAATTTCCACAGAGAATGAACTATACGACTCTTTATCATAAGTTTGCTGACGCACCTGAAAATAAGGCTGCATGAAAAATATTTTGTTTTCTAATGTTATACCATGGTGTCCTGTAATAGTGGTTCATTCACTTGACTCTCAATCCAAGGTTTGAGGGTTTGAACGAAACAGTTAACATCACCTTGTGGTAAAGGACGTTAGCGCTGTGGTGGGGATTCGAACCTATAGCAGTAACCTGTCTGATGACTAACACCCTCCCATACCACATCACCTCCTCCGCAAGTCAATACGAGTAATAGAGTCAGCTTTAATTTAATGTTGACTTGATCTTATTAGCTTTTGGTTCCACCAAACGCGTCAGGCCAAAGATAAAAGCATGAAAGGATATTAAGTCCATCCTGGCATACAGTCGAATCAACATGAATAGCAAATACTAAGTATTGCATTTTGATGAGTTCGTCAATATTGCATGGGTGAGGATTCGTAAATGTAATTAAAAATCACATAAAATTGGGATATAATTATTGGGTTAGGTAACAGTGAACCTTAAGAGTCAGCTTTAACTCTACAAGAATTACAGGAATAAGAAAAATCCCCCCAAATTGTGTCATAATAATTAAGGATGAATAGAACAAGGACAACAGAGCTGGGTAATAACGCGGGAAGAGAGAGAGAGAGAGAAAGAGAGAGAGAGAGAGAGAGAGAGGGATAGAGATAGAGAGGGAGAGAGAGAGAGAGAGAAGAAGAAGACAGGGGATCTAGAAAGCGTAATATTATTATTATAACCCCCCCCCCCAAAAAAAAAAAAAAATATATATATATATATATAAAAATTATTTAAAAAAAGTTACATGACCCCCAGTTGACCTAGGGTTTTCCGGTATATGCAGTTTGTTCGGCGGTGTGGCTGGAGAATTAAATTGCCATTTCTTTATGTTTGTTTACAGATCTTTTATAAAGCAGTTCTCTTCATAGCTACTTTGTCAAGTCTTTACATGACATCTGGTAAGATCATTAAATCTTTAAATCTTAAATTTAAGCAAATGTTTGGTACATTGTATGAAGCTCCTTTAAAGTTTGATAACTCTTCTTGCACAACGTATAACTACAGTAAATCCCATAATACAAATAGGCACGAGTCGGTTGCTGATGCAAAATTGTAGACAACGCTTTCCATGTTCTCGAGCAATTCTCTTTAGACTTAAAAAAAATGGTATCAGTCTCTTTGATATAAGGTCTAGTAGCACCATTGGTCAGGTACTATCACCTTGTGGACCATGTGAGCAGAACGTATACTAGACAAAAAAAGCTAGACCGAACTTACGGACTTGTGGAACAGTAGCCTCGTTAACCTTGCTCTCAGGAGGTCTTCAACTCCAGGGACCCGTTTCATAAAGCCTTTTTTCAATGCCAAATGGCAAAAATCATTGACAAATTTGCTGAAAACCAATCAGAAGCAAGCATTTTCACTAGCTTCTAACAAGAACTGTCACTTGTCACTGATGACCAGTTTGGTGAAAAAGGGGGCCAGAAGTGTTGACGTTGTGAAACCTTACCCTTGTAAACCAAAGTAGACTTAGCTACACGATTTCTACAAGGCAACATTATTTTGATCTTGAAGAACGTCAGTATCGTGAGCCTTACTGTCACAATATCTCCAAGACCGATCGAGGGCTTCGACCATGTTTAATACCACAGTCCATGGAGTTACTAGCCCATGCACAGTCATACCATCGAAATCGACTCCACACCGAATCCAAACCGATCAATATTGGGCCATTCGTGGTGTTGTAATTGTTTGTTCGGTCTGTTGTCGGTCTTGTGATCGGTTCTGTTGATGTGACTGAGGTATCACTTTATTCTCGTATCATGGTCAGAAGGCCTGCTTTCTTACAAGTTCAAGATTTTATCTCCAATATTTTTCCTACCAACCATACGTCTTTTCTTTGTTCCATCCTGAAGACAAGGATATCATGATATTATGTTTGATTTCCCGGTACAGTTCTCACAAGGACAAATTCATTTTACTGTTACAATTTCAGTTGTTATTTGTTGGTAAGATATACATTATTTTACAGTTATAATTTCAGTTGCAATGGCTGGGAAATTGTAAGTTATTTTACTGTTGCAATATCAGTTGTAATTATACAGGGAAGACAAAGTCATTATTTGTTTTGGCGAACGCAGCAAAGATTGCAGGATACTATAATGAGCATGGACTACTTTAGTATAGATTGAATTTGTTGGTAACTTCTTCACTGAATTCATCCGTCTGTGTTTTTTTGTTGTTGTATATAGTCTCTTCTCACTGCCCAGATGCGTACGACCTAAATTACACCTTACCGCTCTTTGAGCAATGCAAAGTGAAGATGGTAGACGGCGACATGGTACAGACCATTCCGAAGCTCCTTCCAGGTTCCGCACACCAGAGTTGCAACCGAAGGCAAAATGGCGGGATCCCAGAGGGCCGTCGCATCTGCCGTGTCCCAGGTTTGACAGAAATTATACTACTTTGTCTTTGAGCTTTCTCATTAATTTCTTTTTTTATGTCACGGAGAGAATGTCCCCTGATAGAGTTTGCTCTTTAAATGCCCCAAACGAATAGCTAAATAGTTTGGACCACACTTTTACAAAATTGTATGTAGTCCCATGCATGCACCTATTGCTGTGTGCAGAGTATTCAGAGCATGTTTACTGTCAGGAGGTATGATCCAATATCTATTAATTTTAATAATCCACAAACCTGTATATATAAACGATTCTAATGTAAGCCAACCACATAATCAACTTCTCCTAGTTGCATCCAAACAGTTTCTTTGTGAATAATGGCGTTGCATGAACAGAACTAAACTTTATATTTGATGACGGTGGTCTGTACAATGTCATCATAATCGTCTGTTTGTTTCCACTCCAAAACTCATACCCATTTACATCGCTTCGAAGAATGTCTGCAACAACCATGTCAAAACGGCTGGTGTGAGGAGACTATGGTTAGATACACTTGTCACTGCCAAACGGGATATACCGGAGAGAACTGTGAAACAAGTGAGTTTCATTTCACTTATTTTACTATAAAAAAAGTAAGAGTATTTATATTAGGCAGGATAATTAAGATTTGTCCATGGGGTCATGACGATATTGTTGATTCATGAAAAGAAATTGGTTGCTTTGCTAAATTGCAAAAACAAAGAAAGTCTTGAAAAATCTTATGCAGCAAAAGAATTAGTAATGCCTGGATTACATTTGGCCTGCGATTAGTCTATGGAGCCCACATTCTGCCCGTATCCCCTTTTCCGTGCAGCCTCCGTACGGAGGCAGGAGGCGGACGTGAGATTTTCGTACGGATTCCACGGGCTCCGCGGGGCTCCACGGCGTCTACGATTTTGTTTCGCAGAAAGTTAAACAACTTTGAAAACTCGTAAGCCCGTAGTTGGTTAACATGTCGTAGGTGTCATTGTACAATCACCGCACGGGCATCGCGCGGAGGACTATCGCTGGTCCTGCAGCAAACGCGCGATTTTTCGATGAACATGGAGGCAAAAAAAACACTTTAAAATGACACGGCGGCTGCACGGCCACCGCGCCTTCTCCGCGCAACCTTTGCACGAAAGCTGTACGGGCTCCGTACGATTTCCGTGCGAAGGCTACTGCTACTGGGTTGAAATTGCACGATTTCTGTACAATCTCCGAGCAGCCCCTGTACGGATTTGCCCCGGCCTTCCCCCAAGGGCCAATACAAGAAATGGCACGATGCTCGTAGATAATGTTAACACACACATCGTAGCCCGTAGCCTCCTACGATGCCGCCAAAATCGCACGAAAAATCGTAGACTAATTTATCGTACGGCGCCCGGGGCAAATGTAATCCAGGCATAACTAGCGTTATCTGAAATTATGAAAGAAAAAAGACCTGATTTTATAATCATTTAAAAAAAAGATTTACTAAACGAAAAAATAAACTTGCCCCTTTCCCGTTGAGACAATATATTTCGTCATTCATTCGGTACCGGTGACTATCGCATCCATCATTCTCAGTCAGACTTCTTTGATGTAGGTGTTCGTTAAGTAGCAAAGATACTCACGATTGTTAATGGGTGTCAGCTCTGGTCATAAGTCAAGATTTGATTCTCCTAAAATGGATTGAGTATCATTGAAAATGAGACTGGGAAATAGTTACCTTGTGTTTTCTTCGTATGCGTAGGAGAAAAAATTCGCAAGGGAATTGCATATTTTTCTTCGAATATAAGATTTGAAGTTTCTTAATTTTGCGAGTGAGAAAAAGCAAGCGAGCAAAGTTTTGACACTGTGATACAGTGAAAATGTCTGACATTCAGAAAACATCAATTGAAAATAAGAAGAAGACACTACCCATTCTGTACATAAACTGACAGAATACTGGTAATTTAAACATCCGGGGGCACCCCCCATCGCTTCATGTCTACATGCTTCTGGTTTTCCTCTTTATGAAGAGAAAGTAGAATGAGGTATGATATTATACAATGATTTCCTGCTCAGAGATGCCGACGATTAAAACAGACGATGGGACTACGTCATCAACAGAACGAGTCGTGACGAAAGGTAAAGAGAATACCCTTTTTCAAAGTTCTATTTTTTATAGTTTTTTTTTTGTGTAGACATAACGAATGGACATCTTGAAAATATATGTTTACTTTGAACATTTTAGCTTGAAGTAGATGATAATGATTAGTAAAAAAAATCAAATAATGAATTGCAACCAATTATGATTGTAATGATGTTGCTTACATTTTAGACGCTCTACGTTTTGTTCTGGACCAAAAGATGATTTGGTATTCTATGATGTACTATTTTTGTTAACTATTCGATATTCGAAATGTTTAACTTGTCAAAGAGTACTTATACCAATGCAGTAAGTTGAACGTTTGTCTTATTAATTCAAACAGAATACTTAAAACCATTAAAAATTCATATCTAAATTTTAAAAAGCTTTACTTCATTTTGTGGTAAACCTAGACTTACAGATACTTTAAACACTGTATCTCAATTGTGTGAGTGAGCGAAGCAATATGGGGTAAGCGTACACTTTTTTTTTTTACGAGTCCCAACAAAATCGCAACGACTCAGCCAGCCGCTGAATAAGCGGGGGGGGGGGGGTAAGAGGACACTTTTTTTTTTTTTTTTTTTTTTTTTTTTGGGGGGGGGGGGTCTCCAGATTTGAAAATTTGACATTTTGTCCAGTCCAGTTATATTGGCAATTCTTTTGGGGAGGGTTTTCCATAATAACATACAAAAAACATACACATAAAAAAACCTCAAGGGGGGGGGGGGTTTAACCCCAAAACCACCCCCCTGCGTACGCGCCTGGTTACAGGAATACACCAACTGGAAACAGCGCTGCGGAGAATTACGTCAATTACAACCATTCTTCTAGTAAATATTATTGGTATCATTTTCATAATATCAAATGGGACATTTGCTCTCTTATTACTCGACTCGAATGAAGTTTTAAAAAATTGAATGAATTAAAAATTATATATCATTAGAAGACACATAAAGCAAAGACATATTTTGAATATCTTCGAAGTTATTCAATGGATTCAAATTACAAATTCTAAAAGTAGAACGTTCATGTATAGAAAGTCATTAACAGACACCAGGGTAAATAAAGTTGACTTATTTAACATGTTTACAGTCAGTTTGGTATGCAACAATTGAACAGATTCATATGAAAGCATAAAAAAGTTGAGTAAGGAAAATCAGTACATTTTGTTCTTCATTCGTTTTCTTTAAAAATAATGATATTTCTTGTCCTTTCCCCCCAGAAAATGTAAGTTCGGAAGAACCGAGCACTTTGTTATCCACACAAGCAATCGAAACAGGTATCAAAATCATTTCAAGTCTTTCAAAAGTTTCCTATTTGAATGCTGAACAGATAAAGAAGATAATCTTTCTTACCACATTAATTTATTTCTTATCAAGGCTTCACTGTTTACAATGGAAGAACATTTAATGTGATCATTATTATTGATATTATTACTATTATCATTGTTATTATTATCATTATCATTATTGATATTATTATCATTATTATCATTTCATTATTATTGGTTTCTAGATAGCCTTCAGATTTTGGATGTAACGAAAGAAGCTAATATAATTTTCTTTCTTCATTTGAACAACGGTACAGTATCCACTACAGCTATTTCAGCTACATATCTCACTCCGCACGAAGATATAATAACAGGTAATATGATTAAATGAAAAGTTTGCTTTTCATTCCACACAACCAATTCCGTCTTAAACCCTTTTGAGTTGTTACCCAATCGACTGTTGTTAAACAAAGAAATTAAAAAAAAATCATTTGCATATTGGTATACATCACCAACAACAGCTACTACCATGACACTTTTGGGTTGTTACCTAATAAATTGTTATTAAATATTTGTTTTTCTTCATTTGAATATTGGTACAGAATCCACAGCGGCTACTACCATTATAAGATATACAGATCTCAAGCCACAAGAGGACAAGACAACAGGTAAAATGATGAAAATAAAGTTTGAATTTTCCTTCCTCACCATTTCCATCTTTAAAACATTTTAGTTCTTACTTAAGAAGTGATTCTTGTTGTAAAATAAAACATCTCAATATATCTAAATAGCCTTCCCCTTTGGTCATTTTCAATTGTGCACGAAATCAAACGCATGGAAAATTCATTAGCCTCTGTGGCTGCAAATTCTAGGTTAAACTATATCATTATTGTTAATTCTTAATGAAATACAAAGGAGCATAATTGAAATATGTAAAGTTCATGACACCAAACACCCTCAAATCGTTTAAACATGGAGTGCATTTTTAAAATAATCACTTGCAAAGTGATGGAGGTGTTTCATAACTACCGTTTTGCTTTCCCCTCTTGTAAAGAATTCCTCTCGTTTACCATAGTAAACGATGGACTGATTAAAGAAGACTCATCAGCTACATATCCAGTATTTGACTCAGTCGGTTTTGGTATACCTGTATATGCACATATACGCAGATAGTATTATCTACAAATAGTTGAAGAAATTGTTGGTCTACATTTAATTGGTTGGCGTATCATTATTTTATTTGAGGAAACCCAACCACCGTGACGGCCGAAGTCACCCCCTCCGCTTCCGCAGATGACGATGAAGACGAAAAAACAGGTACACTCTTTCTTAAAGGGAAAATTGAGTTCTGTTGCAGAGGGTGTTAAACAAAATAATTTTTTGTGAGATAATGAAAAACCGAGTGTCAAATTTGAAAGAACATAATATTTAAATAATTAATTAACTGTCACCGTATTTTTTTTAAAAGTGGAACTGAATTGGTATGCTCGTATTGGCTAAATTTCACACATTGGGGTCTAAAATTTCCTTCATAGCAGTTTTAGGTTCTAAAAGGGCACTAGAAATGTCATAGATAGAATAAGAGCAATAACCATGCACTTTGAAGGCATTTGCGGTCTGAAAACAGAACTCAACTATCCTTTAACTAGTGATACCCCTATTGTTTATCCCATGGAAATCGTGTTCGAATTACGTAACGTACGTCAACGTCGTGTTCGAACACTTATTAGGTGTCCCACAAGGCTATTGAATTTGCCTTAGGTTTTTTTTCTTCTCGAAAGTAGTTGCTATCGTGTTATAGTATGGGTATTACGAAAACTTGTGGGGCATGAATTGAAATATAATTGAATTATTTGGTTACATTTTATCTCTCAATTTTCAACCTGATATCTGGAATGCAGGAGCCACGGCATCTCCTACTCAACCGGACAGCACAGTAGCAGCAAGTAAAAGCGCTACAGGTAAACATCAACGAACATGGAGACAGGAGATGGAAGAGAGATAGAGAGAAAGAGAGAGAGAGAAAGAGAGAGGGGGAGGGAGGGAGGGGGACAGAGAGAGAGAAAGAGAGAGAATAAAAAGAGACAAAAACCATGAACCTTAGTAGGTCTTTGCAAAGACAGGCAGACTGGCTGACAGGGGATCGCAAGGAAGGGGGTAAGGGGATGAAAGAGAGAGAGAGAGAGAGAGTGAGAGAGAGAGAGAGTGAGAGAGAGAGAGAGAGAGAGAGCGACCAAATTTTAGCACTAGTGTAATAAGGTATTAAAACAATATTTGTTCGTATAATCCATCATTGTACATGTGCAAGAATTGAGACCATAGAAAAAATAAAGTATTGAGTCTTATTAGTTTTTTTAAGATAATGCTTTATGACAAACATTCATGAAATGGCCCTTTGACACCAATGTTCTGATAGTAACATTATATTATATTTTCCAGACGATCTGACAAACCCTGGAGACGGAAAGACACCAACCGATCAATCACTGCGTGAGTTACGATGATCCATAATTTCACATTTTACACTCATACAACATGTTATGATTTTTTGTATGTAAGTAGGTGTCACGGTATAGAGGGTCTCTCACTTAACTCTCAATCCAAGAAATCCAAGCCCGGCACTAACGTGATTTGGCAAGGTATTAATCCACATTTGCCACTCTACACCAAGGTGTAAATGAGAACCTGAAAATTGATGGGAATCAAAACTTACATAATTTATCAGGCCTCTGGAAGGGCGTGATCTTTAATTCAATCCCAATCTTGCACGTTATAGAGTTGATGTGTTCACCTTGATCATGTTTTCTTGTAACAGACACTGCATCCTCATCGACACAAGGGGGCAGTACAACTAGTATGCCAATCACTTTGTCTAAATATTGCTGTATATTTGTATTCCTCATCCGTAGAAAATTGTGTGTTTTTTTTCTTTCTCTGCTGCTTTATCTCTTCGTTTATATTCGCATTAATGAGCGAAAATAATCGTTCCCCGAATGAATATATCGAAAATAAGTTAAACTTAGGTATTAATGTATATTCTAATCTATTTCTTTTCTGTTTTCAGAGCATGAATCTTCATCAATGTCAAGCATGTCAGCTTCATCATCCGTCATAGAAAACGGCTCAACAGGTGATAATATAATTAAATAATAATAATAATAACAAAAATGATAAAAAATTATGACAACATCAAAGATGATAATAATAAAAAATAATGATAACGATAATGGTAGTAATAATAATAATAATATGAAAAATAGTTATGATAATAATAATAAAAAATGCCTGTATTCCTCATCCGAAGTGTGTGTGTGTGTGTGTGCGTGCGTGTGTGTGTGTGTGTGGGGGGGAGTTGCTGCTCGATCTCTTTGTTTAAATTCGCATTGTCGAGCGGAAATAATCGTTCCCCTAGTGAACATTTAGAAAATAAGTTAAACCTATATATTAAAATGTCTATTATAATCTATTTCTTTTGTTTTCAGAGCATGAATCTTCATCAATGTCAAGCATTTCAAGTTCATCATCCTTCCAAGGAAATTACACAACAGGTAATATTTGTCATGTGAATCTAAATCAATATACATATATTCTGAAAGAAGCTATTGTTATTATTACTTTTGATGACGACATCAATGACGACGACGATGACTATGATGGTGATCATAATGACGATGATGATAATATTAATAATTGGTGATGGTATTGATAATAATGATAATAATAATAATAATACAAATAGTGATAATGATAATAATAATTTGCAGATATCTGATCCCTTTATTCCCCTTCCGAAGATAATTTTCTGTTGTTGTTTTGTTTCTATTGCTCGATCTCTTTGTTTAACGAAAATGATAGTCCCCTCGTGATTAATTCGAAAATAAGTTTAACTTTGATATTAAAATGTTTATTCTTCTTTTCTGTCTTCAGTGTATGAATCTTCATCAATGTCAAGCATTTCAAGTTCATCATCCATCATAGGAAATGACTCAGGAGGTAATATTTTTTATTTGAATATAAATCAATATACATAAATTCTGAAAGGAACTATTATTACTTTTAAGCCTACTATTGATGATGACGACGACGACGATGATAGTGATGATGATAATATTTATTATATATATATATAGTAGTAGTGATCATGATGACGATCATGATAATGATAATGAAACAACAATAATAATACAAAAATAATGATAACAAAAATACTACTAATAAGAACAATTATGATAACTATAACAATGATGACGATAACAATAATGATAATGATAATAATAATATCGAATAATTATACTAATTATTTTTAAATCCTTCTATTTTAGAAATGAAGACGAATGAGTATGACAATGTAACAGCAGGAAACACGGACGCATTCACGATAAAGAGAAGTATGAATATGAATAAACAAATTCAATTTTGTTTCGTATGCAGGAAATATTTATGGCTGCTGTCACAGTCTTCAAGATTAGGAATTTAAAACCATCTAACCACCATTTAAAGAAAAACAATAGAACTCTTGTTTGATGTTGTCTTATTTCTTTTTCTTTGGGTTTGTTCTTCCTCGTTGGTGAATTTGATTAAAATTTTCAGGGCAATTATATTTATCCGTGTCAGGAGATTGTAAGCCACAGTGCAAATGGTCTGACAAGGATGACCAACATGATAACAAAATATAGGAAGATTATTAGGTTACTTCATATATGATACAAGTTACCAAGGTATAGGAAACTAGGGTAGTTTTAACGGAATCGAGATTCACTTTCACCTCTCTGTTTTCAGAAAATTTACACAGCCTAGAATTGTGACGTGTTGCTCCATGTATCCAACCTAGCTGACATTAAAGAAATCTGGCAAAAGTTTTCCTGGGATTATCAAAACTATAAAATGGGTAAAAGGGATACATGCTCACTAATCCATGATTGTGTTTCATGTCTTATTTCCATACGTGTAATTGCGGACATGCAGACGACAGCACACTCTACATATCTTGTTCGGACACGACATGGGACAACGCCGAAGACCTGTGCGCCGATCGGGAGGGGCGACTCACCGTGCCTTCGAGCGAAAGTCTTCTCGAAACCGTTGTCGACTCCGTGTCCGATGCCTGTCTGGAGAAGCACGGTGACGGGGGTGAGGTAGAACTGTGGCTAGGGTGCCGACTCATGAAGGTTGACGAGGAAAATGTCAAGGATCTTAAGTTGCCCACCAAGTTGGTCGACCAATGGGCCTGTAGGGACGATAGCAGTGACGATTCGGACTATTCCAGCATGTTGACTTCATACAATTGGACAGCCAACTACAAAGGTAAATCACCTTGAAATTTTAGCTCTAGTGTACCTGATTTTTTTTTTGGTAAGCCCTGTGTCAGTCGGAGTATTAGGGACTTTTAGAATGACTGGACGAGAAGACGACGAACGCCGACTAATCATGCGTGTCAACGTACTTAACTGCCCATGTTGACTACAATTAGAAATCTTTTAGATTGCACTCGACGATATACATGCATGCAGGAAGTAACACTATCATCACGGACAAAGAAAGAGGACAAAATATACAGTTCCTCATTCTACCCTCAACAAAAGAACATCCCTTCACTGCTATTATGTAAAAATGTGTACAGGTGAATATGCATGTGACATCTGTTCTACACATTTTTAAATAATGGCAGGGAAGGGATGTTCCTTTGTCTACCTGAGGAACTGTATATTTTATGCGCACGCGGCATACTAGTACCTTGAGCATGTAAAGGCGCTATATAAATACCAATATGTATGTATGTATGTACTAGATTTAGGAAAATCAAGGTTGACGCATTCTCGATCGCTGACTGAGACGACGTAACGCATGCGCAGTGCCTTAAAATGACGTCACACGTTGCAGTCAAAGCTTTGGACGTGCAAATCTAAAAGTCCCTATTATCAAACGTACCCTGACGTATTCAAAGCGGACAATTAGCTGAATATGTCACGCGTGTGCATGTGTAGTCCCGTATCTTCATTTATATGTGCAGTACGTGTAGCTTTCAGCGAGATCTTCCATTATTTTCTTATTTTGGTGATAACAGAACCTACCACCATTACCACACACTACTTGTTATATATTGCACAATCAACATTACAGACAGTTTCTCCCAGTATAAACGAATGATCGCGTGACCTGAGCCTTGTTTTATAATAACTTGTTATCAATAACAAGTTACAATTGATTTTATAAGCTACTGTAATCGTGGCATTTGATTGGCTGAGAGAAAAATTGTAATAGAAATTTAAAATTTGTTATTGATAACTATTTTTAAGAAGCAGTGCACAGTACCCTATTTCAAAAGCAGAGATTTTGATTCATTTTTTTCCTCCAGATGTCTTAGAGCATCATTCAAAATTGTCTCCTGAATATTTACCTTGAATCGACCCAAACAATATAGAACAACTAGTTTTAGACTGGATCAATTTCCACTACAAACAAACTGATCCCGAAGTAGAGGTGTCGTGGTCTAGCGGGAACGTCGCTTAACTGTAGAACACATGGTTTGCGGTTCGAGTTGCGCCTCGGAACTAATGTCCTTTGGCAAGATATTAATCCACATTTGCCACTCTCCTCCCAGGTGTAGTAAATGGTACCCGGGTTGGAAGATATTCCTTCAATTCTTGAGCACATTATCATTATAACTCGGCAGGGTAATGCTTATCACTGCAGAGCCCTAGCTTGGGGGAATAGTATGCCTGATGACACTTCCCGGTTGAACAAGATACATTATTTTGTATTATCATTATTATCCCTTTAATAATTAAAAAAAAAAAAAAATCCTGTTCATACACGCAGAGTAATTTGAAAGCATTGTAACGTACTTTCATTTGAAATATATTAAATGACACCGTCAAATTACTCCATAATCAACGTTTTACAATGCAATCGATGCTGATCTTGAGTTAAATAACCTCTAACGAATTGCCGAGATAAATAACGTCTAACGAATATTTTGTATTTCTGTCTTGTTTTCTTACATTTCTCCTTCTCAATTAGTATCTGGTGTTTCTAGAGACGACAAGACCTGTCTCCAGGTGAAAACAAAGCGTGGTAGACATGAAGACGATCAGTACAAGTACGAGTTCAGACAAGAGTCGTGCGATGATCGCAAGGCTAGGGTAGTCTGCATCCTAGACTAGAAATACGGCATACCCACTAATGACGACAAGATGGAAGAATTTAAAGGTGTAATAGTCAGTCGTCAAAATGTAACCGTTTATCAGAATTTTGCGTTTAGATTCTTTAAAGTTTGATTAGTACATCACAGTTTGTTAATTTAAAAAGTCATTATATATCAGACGAGAGTCGTGCGATGATCGCAAGGCTAGGGCAGTCTGCATCCTAGACTAGAAATACGGCTTACCCACCAATGACGACAAGATGGAAGAATTTAAAGGTGTAATAGTCAGTCGTCAAGATGTAACCGTTTATCAGAATTTTGCGTTTAGATTCTTTAAAGTTTGATTAGTACATCACAGTTTGTTACATTTAAAAAGTCATTATAGAAATGTTTTCAAAACTATGTTGGAAAGGGTAGATGGACAAATAAATTATTTAAATTTGTTTCCTTCAGATATCCGCATCATGTGGGGTTTCGTAATAGCTATCTTGGCTTTACACTAGTCATGCAACCAAAAATATAACGAGCATTAAGAATTTTCAGTGAAAATGCGGGGGGGGGGGGGCGGGGGGTGAAATAAAAGTGAAAACAATGAAAGGGAGAGGGAAAGGAAGATGAAAAGAAGGTGATGCCCCACCGAAACGCACACCCCTGATCAAATCGATGACATTGTTAATTTGTCTTTCATACAACTTTCATAACAACTTTCATAACAAATAAGAAAAAAAGAAAAACGTATCTACTCAGGTAAGAAACATGACAGGTTTCTCTGACTAAGAAGGACCTTGTTAAACCTGAGCTGAAAGCGTGCTTCGAAATGATGGTCGAAATCTACAACATAATTCCCTAACACTTTACAGTGAAACCCCCAAAATTGCATGGTCAAACCAGACAATAAAGAAGTAAACGATAATGTTTTTTGTATTGTCATAGCAGCAGTCGAAATCCTGGCTTATTAATAACATCAAGATTCCATGCAACGACAGAAAGTCCACAAAACTTAGAAATACAAGGGACTAATTTAGGAACTTGCTTAATCATTGTTCTTCTTTTTGTGTTTGTAGACACGTTTGAACTTTGTTCATTTTGGTTATCATAAACTTATAGTTGCCATGGTTGCAAAAACAGTTTGAATACAAACTAGATGTATATAGCTTTCAAAACAAAGGGGCTAATGTAAATATTTAAAAAAGAATAAACAATTGCGGATTTCAATTTAAAAAGTAATTAATCATTGTTATTTTTATTGTGGATGTAGACACGTTTAAGCTTTGTGCATTTTGGTTACCATAAACTTATAGTTGCCATGGTTGCAAAAACAGTTTGAATACATACTACATGTTTATCGCTTTCAAAACAAAGGGACTAATGTAAATATTTAAAAAAGAATTAAAAATTGCAGATTTCAATTTACAAAGTAATTAACTATTGTTATTCTTATTGTGGATGTAGACATGTTTAAGCTTTGTGCATTTTGGTTACCATGAGCTTGAAGTTGATATTGTTGCAAAAACAGTTTGAATACATACTACATGTACATTGATTTCAAAACAATGGTACTAATGTATACATTTATAATATAATTCAAAATGCCAGATTTCAATTTACATAGTACCTGCATTTACACTTATCTTTACCTTAAAGAGAAGGTTGAGTTCTGGGAAGGGGTAAAAAATCATTTGTGAGCGTTATCATTGTTATTATGCAAGGGTGGAAGAACATCAGATTAAACATGTTCCCTGAAAAGCATGGCTCTTCAAATGCTTTCATATTCTAAATATGACATGAAACATCGTAAAAATCGGGGGTAGGTTTTTTCCGCCATGTGCTCGTGTAGTCCCATATACATCATTCTGTGTAAAGTGCTTGTAACTTTACCAAGATTTGGCCAAATTTCTTATCATTTTGATGATTCCAGAACCTTGCAACACACACGAATACTTATATACTAGATGATCAACCTTTTCTGATAGATTCCACACCGTTTCTTTCACAATGTAATCACATGACCAGAACTCAACTTTATCTTTGAGCGTAATTAATAATTACATTTAACACATGTATATGAACGTAATTTACGCATAATCAATATAGTCTCCTTTCGACCCCTTTCTCTCTTCTCTATCTGTAAATGTCAACTCCTTTCTTAGGATTGCCATATTATAATTACGTAATGCATGTATATTTATGCTTTTTTTAATGTCATGACTTTCGTATGGTTTTATGTACAGTTATGACATTTATGACAAAGTGTTTATCAGTTATCTTGTAACATCATTGTATTTTGTTTTTGTGCTACTAGTGGAGGCCAATTTTTAATGTTTGAACATGGATCAATAAAAGAATCCAAATATCTATCTATTTATCTATAATCATTAAATAACTTGATCTGCATCCCCCGTTGTCCGACTTTTTCACATTACAGATTTGTTTTCTTCCATTGCTCATAGAATGATAATTATCTCATTTAGATTATTTGGAAAAAAAATGCGTATGTATTAAAAGTATGCCAATAAATATTCAAATCAACCCGCAACATATTCATGCTTATAATTTTTGAAGACCGAAATCTGTGAACCTCTAGTATGAGCCTCATTGCACATTCGATATCCATCATTTTGATTTGATGTGATTTGAATTGATTTCGTGTAAATTGATTGGATCTGAGTGCAATCTTTCAGCATGTGAAATCTTCTATCATGAAGCAATTCATGGCCGAATGTAGCAATGAATCAAAGACGTAAAACCAATCTTTTCCAGGGGTACAGTTGCAAAGACTTTCGAGTAATGAAGGTACGGCAATTTTAATAGCCATGTCCAGAACACCTTTTGAAATTTGATAGCATTGCAGTGCTTTATGTTTTATTTATTTATTTATTTATTTATTTATTTCACATATTTATACAGAGTATCTCACTCAGATTAAAAACTGGTCTTCCATAAGGCCCAGTCTCAATAAGAATACACATAATCTATATACAAATTTCTCAAAACAAAATCATACAAATAACAGTAGGAACAAACAGACAACAAATTAAATAAATAAAGCATATTAACATCAAAGCACAACGATAAACAAGTAAAACTAACAATATGAAATAAGTTACGATAGCAAATTAAAAAAACTGATCTTTCATGTTGCCCTGCTTTGTAAAATACAAATAGATATGCAAAATATTTCCATATATAATAACGTGAGAAATAAAATAGAGTATAACATCAAATACGACAACAAATATACATGTAGTAAAGGTAAGATCATATTAAAGGTAAATAATGATCCAATATAAGATGTTAAAATGGCCTTTGTATTAAAAACAGGAAGTGAGACACCGCTCATATAATATTGTAAAAGAGCAAGAAAGGTCAGATTTCACAATGGTCTGTAATGTAGAGGATTCATGATAAAATTGACAGAGAACCTATGAATCTCCCAGATCCAATTTAGTAGATACCAATTTAAGATGAGTTTGTGAAAATGTATAAACATGATGTAGGGTATTGACAATGCTCTCGAGGATATTTCTTGAATGCCTTTGCGATCGTGTTCTATGGAAGTTCATCAATGGTGATTTTTCGTAGAACTTCAATTTTGAGTGGAGGTGTCGTGGTATAGGGATTCATCCACCAACCCTTAACACTTTCGATCCAAATGTTAAAGGGTTCGAATTCCAGCCCTTGGGCTTCGTGGGCCTTGGGCCTTTGATTTCATGAATAAACTGCTTCGTGATTCATTTAAGAATGTTTTGTATTAAAAAAAACTGTATCCATTCTTACCCGATACTCGGAACTCATTTAACTTTCATTTGATAAATCCTGAATTATTGATCCTGCATACATCAATCAGACATCATGGTCCGGATTTGTGGAAATGCACGCCCAGACTCAATGAAATCATCCAAAAACCTATATTCATTTAGATTCAATACGAAGATAAAACCATTGTGTGGAAGCCGCCCAAAGATCTCACCCGATTTGTTCGAACAACAGTGTTTTTGGCAGTCAACCATCTTTTACCCTTGCTATACGTCATCAAAAGAATTATAGAGAGAAAGTATTGATAAATCGTAGGGGTTGAGTCTTGTACCTAAATATTCCCTCCCAACCCCTACGGACCCCCTCCCCCCTCCTCCCCTCCCCCGCGAGATAAAAACAAATCGGCTCACTTTGTTGGCTTGCATTAGCACATATTCACTTTACGCGATTGATTAGTTTGTTGTTGTTGCTTTCTTCACAAGCTCTTGGTAAAATGTGTAATGTTTGCTCTTTTCAGTCTCGCTTGGAGAGATTGTGCAGTGGTCTAATTTTGGAACACTGGTAACATTTGTAAGATTTCGTTATTATAGGTTGATTATTAGGCTTCGAGGCACAAAAGCGTGAAGATTTTTGCGGCTAGCCGATAATAAAGGAGGGAGATGGGAGAAACGTGGACCTAGTTTTTTTGAGAACTTGTCTTGGACTTTAAGAACTTTTATTTATTCAGTACTTTTACAATGTTTATAGCCGAGCAAACAGGAAAAGATACAGAAACACATATACACACCTCTCTCTCTCTCTCTCTCTCTCTCTCTCTTTCTCTCTCCTTCTCTCTTTCAATTCTTCGTTTTCTTTTTCTTTTGCCTATTCTTGTTATCTCTTATTTACCTTCCTTCTCCCATTTCCATTTGATCCTCTTCCCTCTTCCGCCTTTCGCACAAACACATTTTTTCTTCTTCCTTTTCTTCGTCTTCTCCTTTTTTCTTCTCCTTTTCCTCCTTCTTCTTCTCCGTCTTCTCATGTTTCTCTTTGCCTTACCCTCTTTCCATTCTCAATCTCTCTTTCCACTCTGTTTCTCAATATCTCTCTACTCTCACAAACACACACACACTCTCTCTCTCTTCTTCTTCCATACCATCATCATCTTCTTCTTTATTTTCTTCTTCTGTTTCAACTTCCTCTTCTTCTTTTTCTTCTTTTTCTTCTTCTTCTTCTTCTTCTTCTGCTTTTACTTCTTTTTCTTCTTCTTTTTTAAATTTTGCTCCTGACCATACCTTCTCCAAAAACGTTATAACACACTTGTAAGAA
The DNA here is from genome assembly GCA_035222895.1 of Strongylocentrotus droebachiensis. Lineage (NCBI taxonomy): Eukaryota > Metazoa > Echinodermata > Echinoidea > Camarodonta > Strongylocentrotidae > Strongylocentrotus > Strongylocentrotus droebachiensis. The sequence goes on from JAVYIG010003680.1 coordinate 167,301, forward strand.
ACAGTATTTTTACATTTTTGTGCTAAGACGGAATGTAGAATATTATTTTCTCTTCAATTTTTAAACATCGACGGCGTGCTGAATACAGCTAGGAAGGCTATGCCCATTATCCCCTCCCCTCCACTGTATATGTTCCCCCATTCGAACCATTTGAGATTGAGGAGCAACGACCAGAACCACTAATAGCAGTACGTATACGGCCTTACGCAGAGGTAATCAATATGAGTTTAAAAACACACCCGATAATCATGAATTAAAATCTTCTTTAGTTTAATTGATTGTTTGGTCTTAAGGGTCTCCGCGTTCGAGCGCTGTTGACGTAGGCTCATCCGTCGTCGCCCACGCTAGGAAGGCTATGCCCATTATCCCCTCCCCTCCACTGTATATGTTCCCCCATTCGAACCATTTGAGATTGAGGAGCAACGACCAGAACCACTAATAGCAGTACGTATACGGCCTTACGCAGAGGTAATCAATATGAGTTTAAAAACACACCCGATAATCATGAATTAAAATCTTCTTTAGTTTAATTGATTGTTTGGTCTTAAGGGTCTCCGCGTTCGAGCGCTGTTGACGTAGGCTCATCCGTCGTCGCCCACGCTAGGAAGGCTATGCCCATTATCCCCTCCCCTCCACTGTATATGTTCCCCCATTCGAACCATTTGAGATTGAGGAGCAACGACCAGAACCACTAATAGCAGTACGTATACGGCCTTACGCAGAGGTAATCAATATGAGTTTAAAAACACACCCGATAATCATGAATTAAAATCTTCTTTAGTTTAATTGATTGTTTGGTCTTAAGGGTCTCCGCGTTCGAGCGCTGTTGACGTAGGCTCATCCGTCGTCGCCCACGTATTGGTAACATCCGTCGTCGCCCACGTGTTGGTCTCATCCGTCGTCACCCACGTGTTGGTCTCACCCGCCGTCGCCCACGTGTTGGTCTCACCTGTTTGACTCACCATTGAGTCCATGGTCGTCATGTCAAATGTCACTATCTCTGCAGTCACGTCTTCATTGGTTGCCATTGTTGTATCAAACGTCGCAGGGATGACAGTCTTCGTAGCTGTTGCTACCGATGTTGTAGGTGCGGTGACGGATTCTGCTGACGAGTCAAACTGAAAACCTGTAAAGAAAAGAAAATCAATGAAGCCCATATTTATTTATCTGCTCAATTATTAATTTGTAATATATACATATTTATTCATTCAGTCATTTGATTATATATTTCTCAATTTATTTGTTCACTTTAATATGATCTATTCATCAGTAACTAGTAATATTGAGGAGCTTCTTTTTCAACTCTCCTTAGCTATTTCCTCTATTCCTCTTCCCGGCTCTCCCTCTCTCATTTAGATACACCCTTCCTTCATCTCGCTCACGGGGCCAACACCATGAAAGACCGAGAATGTCGGTCTCGCGGGCCTTAATAAAAGTGATAAATGAAAGGTTCACAAAACCGACATCTCTTGTGTAAACTGTTTCGTGTATTGTCGGTTTACTCAGTGGTGGATTGGGGAGGGGGCACACGGGGACACTTGCCCCTTCCGCGGCTAAATCCAATCTGAAGTACACATCGGTCGGTCCTCCCCCCCCCCTCTCCCTTCCCCGACAACCATGAATCCCCATAAACGGATATCCACGAGATACGCCTACGTGCACCTTAATAGTCTATGATTCGATATGCCACCAACAAAGGATGTCTTTAGGGCAATGTTAACTCTTCACCTTTACTCAACACCCATGGGTCCATAAGCCGCTCATTACAAGTCATGAGTACTATATATAAAATAAATATGTATCTGTAGTCATTGGCCAAGATGTTCAATTCTACAATGCAAATAGTCAGGATTGAGAACATGCGAGTTTTTGCATGTTTCGATCTTACTTGACATGCAGTGTTATGTTTATGTCAACCTATTTCGGTAGAGTTTTGCTTTGGTCCTTGATGATTCGTCGCAGTTAGAATTAGAAAGAAGAAGAGAGAGAGAGAGATGGGGAGAGATAGAGAGAGATAGAGAGAGAGAGAGTGACAGTCAGCGAGAAAGAAAACAGTGAAACGACGATAAGCAGAGATCCATACCTCAGTCACACCGCCAAACCGACTTTAAACTGACTCGGAACCTGCCGATTCCTAACCAAAGACGTAATGTAATATTATAATTTTTGTTTGGTTCTTTGTCGATCTGGTGTCGGTCTTGTCAGTTTGAATAAGGTATCAGAGAGAGAGAGAGAGAGAAAGAACAAAAATGAATGATAATCAAGTTCATACCTGCCACTGCCCACAAGACAACAACGACGACGACGATGCCGATGACGATCAAGATGGTGATCACGATACCGCACACGCAGCAAAACCACTTTCCTTTTCCATTGCGGGTTCTTCTTCCTCTCTCCTCGCCCTGCCTCACTTTCCGGATCTACTAACTGCCCCCGATCGTCTACGGGATGGACCCTTGGATCGCGCCGCGACGTGGCAGACGAAGACCGGCCAGCCCCGCCATCGTTGATGTTGTTGATGTTTTCGGGTTGAGTGTATGGACCGCCGGAAGCGGGGCTCCACGCACCATGGTTGCGGGGGTTCGCCAAATACTTCCTCTGCCGACTAGTTGTTCCCGTTAGGAAAATATATATCACAACTACATATCTTGAGATTTTCATGGTTGCAGCCAGGCGCGTACGCAGGGGAGGGGGGGGGGTTCGGGGGTTGAACCCCTCCCCCCCCCCACCCGTGGTATTTTGTATGTGTGTATGTGTGTATTTTTTTTTTCTTTTGTATAATCTTTTTTTTTTTTTAATTAAAAAAAAATTATACCAATGGTTGATCTAAAAAAGTTGGCCTTACCCCCCCCCCCCCCCTTCAACGGAGCAAAATGACAAAAAGTGTCCTCTTACCCTCTTACTTTTTTTTTTCCTCTTTTTTCTGCTTTTATTAATACCCGTATCAGGATAATTACTCCGGAGGACAACCACACCCCTAGCACAATTACCCTCCTAAGAGAATTGCCAATACACAAGATATCGTGTTCGAATCCCCTCCCCCATACACTTTTTTTCCATAGTTTTTGTATTGGTTCTATAACAATACAAATCATTCGTAGAAATACAGTTGTTTTTCATCTTGACATAATTCAATACATGCTAAATACGTACGATTGATGAAAAGAAAAGAAATTCGTTGTAACATAAACAAATAACCTCATTCAATCAAACACTTTACCACTCCCCACCCCTACCCTACCATGCGACACACGACACACACCCAAACATGCCCACACACACACACACACACACGCACACGCACACACACGCACATACACGCACACACGCCTTTTCTCCTATTATTCAGGTCCAAAAACTACATCAATTGCATTTCAAACTTTAAATAATACAAACGAATAATGGTTGTTAAAAATATTTTATTAGAATAAACCTATATGCTTTAGAACTTCACAAAAAGAAACGAGTAATAGCTGTTCATAGCCTTTATTATTATGTGCATTTAAATTCACTAGATTATATTGTCAGAAGTAAAGCAGTTTTTGTGGCAATAAAATTAATGTGCGTTCTACAGAGACGGCAGTACAATTAGCAGATGTTTCTGCATTTATTGAAAAAAATCAAATACAAAATATTCAAATAACAATATTAGTATATAACACAATTGATTTACATAAAATTTGACATTTGAAATACACAAAAAATGCATATATATAATTGAAAACTTGAAAGTATGGAGGTAAATAAAAAAATCAAGATAAATGCAGAGGCCAATTTAGTACCATAACATATTCAGCATGAAAGTTGGAGTCGATAGTAGCCAGGGGAGGGACACTAAAGGTGTAAAAAAAGTATTTAATAAAAAAGTGGGCAGAAAGAAAGATTTTTTTTCCATCTTCATTCTTCCCGTTTATTGTTTACTTTGTATCATTTTCCTTCTTTGCTTATGTACTTCTACTCAGTGATTTCACATATTATCCTACCTGAACCTTTTATGTATCTTGTGATAATACCTTCTTCCTTCTTTCTCTTTGCCTCATCTACCAAAATTGTAACAGATAAAGTTGTATTCTGGTCATACAATAAAGGTGAGAGAAACTATATTGAGAAAGGTAAATAGATTATGAAGCGAATAATAATAAATTGTGTAGTTTGAAGTTTTACAATCAGGAAATTGAAACAGAGATGGCTAAATTGAGCTAGCTGAACATCCTTATAGTATACAACGGGACTTTAATAATGTGAAACTACAGTCATTTGAATGTTAGGTCCAACTTTAGAGCTCAATCTCATCATATTTCGACTTCGAGGGCATTTGCAAATTCAATCTTTTTAAGGGGCATTTCTATGAGTTTTACGCACAAGGAATTAGAAAGCTCACAAACTATTTTCACCTTCACTAGGATATAATCTTCTCGTTAAAGGGAAATCCAACCCTAATAGCAAACTATTCTAAAAGAAAACTGAGGAGCAGGCTGGTACAAGTTTGACAAAATCGGACAAAAAAAAATAAGAAAGTTATGAATATTTTATTTTGTAAGCTGTAATCACTAAACGTATATTGTCACTTCAATTTTCTGAATCGGTAGAGTCACTGTGACGAAGCGCCGGTCAACTCTCCCATTGTTCGAACATACGAAATGACAAAAATCATAAATGTTAATTTTTCAAAGTATATGACTCGAGAGTGTCATTTATTTTTAGAGAACATTTATTAATATGTTATCCACAATATATTTTGAATATCGCCCTATTAAGGGAAAAGGCGCTTAGGAGAAAAACAGCAACAAGAATGGGAGAGTTAATAATTATCCGCAACAACGTCACAATCCAGTAACCAAATTGCCTATTTGAGATTTGCATAGCTTATTTAGTGATCTCATGTTTCAAACACTCATACACTGCCATAACTTTGTTATTATTAGTCCGATTCGTTTTAAACTTTCGCCAATCTGTTTCTCTTATTTTACGCTCTCATACAAATCAAATTATTATAGAAATTTGATTGCCCTTTAAATGATATTCTTCGAGGCCATTATCATAGGCAGCATTCGTGAATTTTCTCATTCTAATTAAATGTCTCAACAAAGAGAGACTGTGTGTTTAAAAGATTGACTTGGCGAAAGGTGGGGGGGGGGGCGACATCTCTAATTTATAAAAAAATCTTTTGATTTTTATTAGTAAAATTCATTCAAATACAGGAACATTTTTTTCACAATACATAAATAAAACAATTATATAAACAAGTCAATCAACAAATGGTATAGTTTCGTGAGTGATCACACATTAACAATAATCAATGTAGCTTATAGTTTAATTAAATTCCAATATTGTGCGCCCCTGTCCCACGGCTGCTAATATAGATTCACGCATACTGGTGTCATTTAGCTAGCACCTCAGAGGCTCATAACAAGGTATATGGTGGATAAATTACTTAGACCTTGATCCTAACTTCATACATTTCGTCATAATACTTCATAGCCTGATCGGTACATCTAATGACGTCAGGTCGAACGTCGTCACGTGATGGCATCTTACTTGTCGGCAGAAATTCGCTGCTCTTGATAGCTCTGTCGAAGAAGTACACCATCGTCTCTACGATGTCGTCCGCAGGAACCATCCAACTCTTCGTCACTTCGGAAGACCCATTCCACTTCAAGAGCGATTCGTCGTATGGCAGCCCGGCCGCTCGGCAAATTTTCGGTAGTAATTCGGCTGGATTCGTCAGCAGATCATCGCCGTCGACAACAATGGATTCGGAGCCTATATTTTCTTTGACATATTTCCACATGTAATAAACATCTTTATGAGCCGAGTCACCTCCTGTTTCTCGGAGCGTGTGATCGCGTCCCATATCGAACGTTTCCTCAACTGCGGATTCGCCTGTCAACATCCCCCAGGCTGATAGTTGGTCAAATGCTGATTTCCGAAACGAATTATACACTCTGAGAGGGTGTCGAATTAAGAAGATATGCTTGAAGCCCTTTGGAAGGAACATGTACTGTTCGGGTGAGAGGGCAATATCCTTCACCAAGACATGACGGCTTACTGACTGCTCCAAAAAACGACCGATCGACGCATAACTGTAAAAAGAAGGGGGGAAAACGGGGCATGAAATAAAAGTTGGATGTCAAACTACTTGTCTATAACCAAAATCAGTCTTTCGTCGGGCCAGAACATGGCCATGCAATCAGGGTCCTGTTTCATAAAACTGGTTATCAATAACAAGTTACAATATCTGTTATCAATCTTATGATCTCCTGAACTCGTGGTATTTGATTGGCTAAGACGAAATTTGTCATAGAAATTTGTTATTGATAACAAGTTTTTATGAAACTGGCCTAAATTCTGCACCAAATAAAAAATATTCTACTGAACATCTCTATCTCTCTCTCTCTCTCTCTCTCTCATCTCTCTCTCTCTCCCTCTTTCTCTCTCTCTTCCATCTACTTCTTTCATCTTTCACTCTTTTTCTTCTCTCTCTCTCTCTCTCTTCCGTCTAATTCTCTTTCTCTCTCATCTCTCTCTCTCATCTCTCTTTCTCCCTCTCTCTTTCTCTCTCTCTCTCTCTACACACACACACACGCACACACACACACACACCTTTTCTCCTATCATTCCGTTTCAAAGGTCCAAAACTACATCAATATTACATTTCTAACTTCACATAACACAAACGAATAATGGCTGTTAAAAATATTTTATTATAATAAACCTATTAATGTGCTTTCGAACTTCACTAAAAGGAAACGAGTAGCAGCTGTCATAGCCTTTATTGTTATGTGCTTGTAAATTCACAACTAGAAGTGTCAGTTTTAGTCACGGTGGCAAAATTGTGCGTTCTACAAAGGCAGCAATTGTGTACAATCAGTCAACTGCACACACACACACACAAAATTGGTAGATGTTTTGTGCATTTATTGAAAAATTAAATACAAATATTCTAATATAATTGATTTACAGATAATGTGACAACTGTATAATGTGGTTACACTCTGATCGTCTAGCCCATACAGTGCAACAATAGTTTGCGTGGGGTACGATAAAATCCCCAATAGACATCACTCATTTGTTTCTTGTTTAGTGAGGTCCGAAATTTGTTTTTTGGGCCAGGAGGAATTAGACTACCCCGCGTAGTCACTAACAGGTGGTTATCTCAGCAACTCAGCTCTCAATTAACATTAGAAAAAGAGGATCTTGAGGGACCAACGGGCAACGCTGTCACACAGTGGTAGTGATGCGTGATTTTTTTGTAGTGCCCGCCCCCCCCCCCCCCCGCAAAAAAAGGTGTTTTCTCATTACGCCACTGGAAGGGGTGTACGAGGGCATTATCTAAAGAAAACTTACGAAAGGTTCTCCTGTCTCGTTGTGTTCATCACCCCATCTCTCTCAAGTGATCAGTCATTCGTTTATAAATCTCTTCATTCCCTTCGTATTCGGACGGTACATCAAGGTCTAGCTGTTGCTTTGTAATCACTCTGGCGTTTCTGCAGTATGTGTAGGGTTCGAACCACACTTGGATGCCTTCAATGAAACTAAGACACTTGGTGAGAGCTGTAGAAACAGAGCGAGGTACACACCAGATAACTGTACGACTTCCATCATCACAAGCAGCTCGCCCTTCACTGGCAAGGGTACCTTCTGCTTTTTCACTTCCAATGCAAGGCAATTCCATGATTGATATTCAAAGGTTCAGATATAGCTCCGTTTAGTCTCATTTGACAACGCCCCCCTATCGTCAGAGTCCAGCAGCCTATAAACATGTTAGCCAGTGAAAGAAAGGCCAATACATTCACTCTTAGACGCTTTGTAGTTGATGGAAGGTTATTTTATTCTGAAGGCAACAAAACAGCCCCTGTAGAAGCACAAGAGTAAAAACAATGTAAATTAAAATCAACATAATATTCAAATAACCAATTACATAATTATATACTTCATGATCTGTATCAGCAACAAAGAAGGTGTTCAGTGAATAAGTTCATTAAAGACCAGCTTCACAATATTGTGTCAACAAAATAATCATCACTTTTATTTTCATGATTTCAATGAATAGGTTAAATTAAATAATACATCATGTCAAATATAACTGATGTAGGAGACTTAACTTTTCATTTCACATATATAATGCCTTACATCACTTAAGCAAAACCTAAATTACAGTTGAAGTGTAAAAAAGCAACAACAGATTCATACAATACATAATGCAAACAATCTCTTTTTAATACAATAAAATCAAATAAACTCACCGCCCACACTATACAGTATTAAAAAATAGCTTGTCTTCAACGTACGCCCTTGTACAATACAGTCTTTGAAGTCCTATGAGTTGAGGGATAGAACGTAATATATTACAATTCACATCATGCAGTAAAACTCAGAGAATGAATAAATAAAATTCAGTTATATAGCCCATTCATCTGGGTAAAATCGTAAAACATCGTACCACCAACTAAAATTTAACAAGGGCGAGTTTAGGATTTCACTTCGTGTCCATGCACATACGCCACTCAAATATTATAAAAAGGATTGCATTGCAAGAACCCATTACACACTCAAATTCTTCCAATATTCATAGGGACATCAATAATTGTTCAACAAGCATATAAGTAGGATACATAAACAATAAATAAATGTAACATTTATAAGAATAATCGAATGATTAACTCACATGTAACTCAATTGCCCAGTATGCGTGTGCACCACTTGTGACTTCTCTCCAGTAATGTCCTCTCCAGTACATATATAACAATAAATAAATGTAACATTTATAGGAATAATCGAATGAAAGATGTAACCTCTTGCAACCGAACCCACGGCCAGGCAATTGTCCAGCGTGCACTCAAGCCATTCCAAAAGAGGGCTGAGCGCACACCGAACAAGGGTCCTGGACGAGAATTACGGTGTACTTTCGAGAGGCGACCATCAAACAATGGACGGATTTCATATACATCCTCAGTCCAACTCAGTGTGTTTCCGGTGTTAGGAAAGTTTCAGGAAATCAAGATTGTGGATGAATAAAGGAAGGTTTATTAATATTAATATTAACTAGTATCCCATAGTATGATCATTCATTGAAGTACGAAAATCTTGAAACTCTTCATTGGCTAAAATTGATCGAAGAGCTTCAGGCCTGGGTGTCTGGATACGGCTTAGGCTATATAATTTGTAGCTTCAGCATAAGTCCTATTTAAAAATGTCGGTGTTATTTATTTGTACCTACGGAATACTGCGGGAAGATGGGTCGCGTACATTAATGGGGCACGTCTTTTTTCTTTATTTGTTTAGAATTGTGTGTTTTCAATATTTGTTTTCTTCAAATATTCGGCGTATATATACGTGGCGTTTCCCCCCCCCCCCCCCCACCCCGCCTAAGTCACAGCCGTGGGGGTTTCCCTTATCCATTATCTCGCTATCTTATTATCATTTTTTTTTAATTACTTCTAGTACTTAATTTTCTTTTTTTAATGAAAAGCGACTCTCATCCCGTATTATGAATAGCGACCGTCTTCTTGTATCATGAAGAGCGACCCTTCTCGTACCCGAAAAGTCGAGAAGACGATATTTGGAATCTCGCCTTCTCACCTTCTTGTACCTGATAAGTCGAGAAGACGAGATTTGGAATTTTGCTTTTTCACCTTCTTGTACCTGAGAAGGTCAAAATGCCGAGATTTGGAATCTCGCTTCCTCAACATCTCGTACCCGAGAAGTCAGGCAGACGAGATTTGGAATCTCGCTTTCTTACCTTCTCGTACCCGAGAAGTCGAGATGACGAGATTTGGAATCTCGCTTTCTCACCTTCTCGTACCCGAGAAGTCGAGAAGACGAGATTTGGAATCTCGCCTTTTCACCTTCTCGTACCCAAGAAGTTGAGAAGACGAGATTTGGAATTTTGCTTTCTCACCTTCTCGTACCCGAGAAGCCGAGAAGACGAGATTTGGAATCTCGCCTTTTCACCTTCTCGTACCCAAGAAGTCGAGAAGACGAGATTTGGTATCTTACTCTCTCACCTTCTCGTACCCGAGAAGTCGAGAAGACGGGACTTGGTATCTCGCCTTCTCACCTTCTTGTACCTGAGAAGTCGAGAAGACGAGATTTGGAATTTTGCTGTTTTACCTTCTTGTACCTGAGAAGTCGAGATGACGAGATTTGGAATCTCGCTTCCAAAACATCTCGTACCCGAGAAGTCGAGCAGACGAGATTTGGAATCTCGCTTTCTTACCTTCTCGTACCCAAGAAGTTGAGAAGACGAGATTTGGTATCTTACTCTCTCACCTTCTCGTACCCGAGAAGTCGAGAAGACGGGATTTGGAATTTTGCTTTTTCACCTTCTTGTACCTGAGAAGTCGAGATGACGAGATTTGGAATCTCGTCTTCTTGGACCAAAAAATGCCGAGAAGACGAGATGCCGGATCACGCCTTTTCGCCTTCTCGGACCAAAAAAGTCGAGAAGACGAGGAATTATCTCGTCATCTCGGTGGCACTTTTAAGCTTCCGTAGATCTGATTTGCATTTGATTCTGCAAAATCCAATTTCCCACACACGCCCTGCACACACGCACACACGCGCGCGCACACATACCCATAAACACGCGAGCCTCATACATCGCCCACCACACATCGTCCCATGCTCACTTTCCATGTGTTATCTGTTCCCCCGATTTTCGTACCCGAGAAGTCGAGCAGACGAGATTTGGAATCTCGCTTTCTCACCTTCTCGTACCTGAGAAGTCGAGAAGACGAGATTTTGAATCTCGCCTTTTCACCTTCTCGTACCCAAGAAGTTGAGAAGACGAGATTTGGTATCTTACTCTCTCACCTTTTCGTACCCGAGAAGTCGAGAAGACGGGACTTGGTATTTCGCCTTCTCACCTTCTCGTACCCAAGAAGTCGAGAAGACGAGATTCGGTATCTTACTTTCTCACCTTCTCGTACCCGAGAAGTCGAGAAGACGAGATTTGGAATCTCGTCTTCTTGGACCAAAAAATGCCGAGAAGACGAGATGCCGGATCACGCCTTTTCGCCTTCTCGGACCAAAAAAGTCGAGAAGACGAGGAATTATCTCGTCATCTCGGTGGCACTTTTAAGCTTCCGTAGATCTGATTTGCATTTGATTCTGCAAAATCCAATTTCCCACACACACACACACGCGCGCGCACACATACCCATAAACACGCGAGCCTCATACATCGCCCACCACACATCGTCCCATGCACACTTTCCATGTGTTATCTGTTCCCCCGATTTTCATTTACTCTCCTATTGTTTTCTTTCTATGTATCTCTACATTTTATTATATACGTTTCATTTTTGTTATGACGATAAGACTAGCTATTTTGCTAAGTTTATGACTTCAGAAAATTGTTTAATGTAGTCTCTCTTGTTGGTGTACAGTTTAATTCCCGATTTGGCGAGAGGAGGTGCCATTGTAATTCAGTCTAAATTAATCGCCAGAGGGTGTACAAGAAATATATTCATTTGTTTTCCTTTTCTCTGTATTCGATCAAAGTTGAACCTCATAATGCATGTGAGTGGGCCCCAGTAGGATGTGGATTTACGATCTATCTCGATTTAAAATGGGTTCGGCGCCACCTTTCGTAAAAGCGTGTTTACAACATAAACTCTAGCCAATTAGTTCTATTTATTTAAGCATTATCTATATCTGAGTATAGGTCTTTGGTATAACAAATATTGTATTCATTACTCAATCTGCTATCGCGGTAGGATTTGCGACAGTGTGTTTGGAGAAAATACAACCCATTTTTTAACGGTCAAAGTTGAATATTGACATGTCAAATATAGGCCTTTGGTAAATTAATAACCATTTTGCTATGATTCAAAGTATTACACCTGGTTTCGAAGAAGCGTATTTGAAGTCTAATTAAACTATTTTGTGTATTATGCAGCGACGCTATTGAGTAATTGTGTGTGCGCGCAAATGTGTGTGTGTGTGTATGTGTGTGTGTGTGTGTGTGTGTGTGTGTCATCCGTGATGCAGTCACCTACTGCGAGCACGCCAAACGAAAGACGGGCAAAAGGATTATGATTTTATAGATAAAGAATTAAAAGAAATATTTGTTAGACCAAGAATTACTATACTCATCAGAAAACAACGTGAATTTCAATTTAAATTATTGCATGAAGCCATATACACTAATGAGCATCTTTATAGATTTGGTTTTGTTGGTGATAATTTATGTTCGTTTTGTAAGCAGGAAATAGAAACATACAAACATTTATTTTTATCTTGCGGGAGCGTTCAAAGGATATGGCAGGCTTTAATACAACTTTTTGAGTTAGATGAAATAAAAGATTTAGAATGGCGAGATATATTTGTTGGGTTGGTAGGTAGTTCATATAGAATAAAAATGTGTAATACTATCATTTTCATGGTGAAGTATGTTACATTTATGTCAAGATCGGGGAGGCGAGTACCAACTTTAGAAAAGATGAAAAAAGCATTTTTAAGTATAGGGATGAGGAAAAGAAAAAAGCAATTAAAAATTGGAAAGCTGGGAACACATTTCTTAAAGTGGGAGCAGCATAAGATTAATTAAGATTTGTTTTCTTCTCCACCGTGAGCCTGTTAAAAGCCTAACTCTATTTTGTGGCCTGGATAACTTATTTAGTATATTTTTCTTGAGTTGAGAATGTTGGCAGACATCCACTGAGTGAGTAGTGTGTGTGTGGGGGGGGGGGTGGGTGGGTGAGTATGTGTGTGGGTGGGTGAGTATGTTTGTGTGATGGAGGGGGGCAGGGAGGGGGCAGGATTGTTCCAGTAAAATTACCTCTAGATTTGTTTAAGTTTTTTTTGTAATATATATTAGTGAATAACATTTACAATTGACATATTATGTTTAGGTACTTATACGTTTACTTTGTTGCTAAGTTATATTATACTGCAAATAAGTTTGTGCTTAATTATGTTTATGTAAAAGCATCAATATTGAACACGTTTATTTTATTCAATTGTATGTTATGGTTTGTATTACACATTTGGAGAAATAAAACAAAATTGTTAAAAAAAATATTAAAAAAGTGTGTGGGTGTGTGTATGTGTGTGTGTGTGTGAGAGAGAGAGAGAGAGAGAGAGAGAGAGAGAGAGGTAGACAGACAGAGACAGAGACAGACAGACGAACTGACGAAGAGAGAGAGGGGGGGAGGAGAATCTAAATTTTCTGCATATTCTCAGCTTTCTCAGCTTTTCTGCATATCCCTTAATATATTGAATGATTAATATCATCAATCCGGATTCAATATAAACGTGGTGCCGCCCTCTGCAGAGCGAGTTAAAACCAAATTTACCATGTTCTTCTTCTTCTTTTTTTTAGGGGGGGGGGGGAGGAATACCAGTTGAATCCATCAACCGATAAGTCAAGGTTAGAGTTCTGATTCAACGATTTCCTTTGTCTAACATATTGGTTGGTAAATACACAACATTTGTTAACATACAGATCCTTGTTAAGATTCGTTCATACTCTATTTGGATTACGTCAAAAATTGTAATAGCTATTTCGATTGTACTGCTAGTATTGCTCTACGGCTATTTCTACAGTGTAAAAGGTTTATTACCTGCATATTGCCACATATCGCATCCGATAAGTTGACTCAGCGAGGACCATTTCAATGGACATTTTCCAACTTAATCTTTCCTCAGCCACAGTGCTTTGCATCTAGGAATGTCACCACAGAATGTTCTTTTTACACAGTTCTACTCCTTCTTCTCTTCCCTAGCCGGATTTTTCATTTACAGTGCTAATAAGAGTGAACTAAAGCGTTAGTGCCGGGCTGGTATTCGAACCCTCAACCCTTGGATTGAGAGTCAGGTGATGGACACTTTACCACGACAGTATAGATAAGAAACACACGATATCAAAAGAGTCTATATCTGAGAGAGAAGAAACATTGCGTTTACTCTATTTATTACAGTGTATTTGCAAAGAGTAAATATTCAGCTAATGATATTAAAAGATAAAACAGATAAGCGCGTGAAAGATCTTGTAATCATGTAACCAAACTGACGAGCAAATATTGCACAAAATTTCTCCTTGAGGCTTGACTTTCGAATTAAAAGCATAAGTTTAGTGGCATAATGTGAATAATTATTTACTTTTTAAATCTGAAAAAAAAAACTTTACATTATCATTTGTATGGGTAATTGTTTGGCATTGGTCGAAAGATTGAGAAAGTATCCGGGTCAACGGCCTAAAGCAAAAAATAATGATAGCCGAAATGTCTGAAATATAGTTCCAAAAATTCCTGTCAGGACTCGACAAAAATGCAGACAGAATGAAATCATCCCCTGAAAAAGTGTAATAACACGGAATTAACACTTAATACAGTGACATGGAGTTGACACACATAACCATACATTTGAGTGCACTGGCCGCGGTAATAATAATTACATTGTAAAGCGCTTAGAACCGTTGTATATGTGATTATGAACATTATTATGGACATAACTCCCTCCGACTTTATTTTAGAAACTTAAGTTTGATTGATCAATTTTTCTTGTTATGGCATAACAATCGCTATGTTTGGTATCATTTGAAATTGTGCTTTTTCCATTTTAAGATTATACCCCATTTGTTTTGTTTATTCAGTCATAAAGTATACATTAAATCAAAGGAAATCTGTGTTCACTGTTTGAAATACTAATAGTTTTGTTTAAGCTCAACTTTATACACTTGCCTGTCATTTTGCTTTCTAATCGATATGTTGCAATGTAATGGTTTTGTATATTTTGTATTTTGAGTGTATATTTTTTAAATTTATTTTCCCTCTTTTCCATTTGTTGTATATTTTACACATGTTACATAATTATGTTACAGACGAAACAGAGCCATCCACAAGCCTAAAGGGAAACTGAATCTTAAGATTATTTTGGATGAAAATTTAAGGTTGACGGAAATAGATCAGCCAAAGTTTTAGAAAATTGTAAGACAGGGCTGAATTTACCATTCCGTTAATACATGTATTATTAAACATCGTCATTGCTCTTAAAGAAGTAAGTTTGGTCTGGCCAGTCGTTTACCGAGCAGCTTCGCTAATATATTACCCTTTACCGAATCAACAATTTTCCGGGCCATTTCTATCTTTAGAAAAATTATGCCTTTTATTTGTAACTTGGTTTTCGTTATGTCCCCACACTTAGTCTATACTATTTCTGTTTTATTATTAGAAAAGGGTGTACTTTTGGCTGCTTGCCTAAATAAACTATATCGTAATTTCGTAACAGGCGACTTTTGGCCAAATAAAAGTCCCACATATTTGTAGAATAAATAATTTAGAGATTAATGTCCCTGAACTTCAACGCCATAAAATGACTTAGGCCATAAAGTTCACGAGCATAACAGGTGACTTATCTTAAGAAATATAAAAGCCTTTGATTAAAGGCATTACCAGACATAAGTGAACGTGAACATGATATTAATTGAGTGATTGAAACTCTCAACACAACATGGTAAATATTTAACAAATAGAACAGAACAGAACAGAACAGTAAAAAGACGATGTCCGGAAAAGGATATGCTGGTGTTTGGAAGGCTAATTAGTTTGTAAGGACAAATTACTATTTAAAAAAAACGGTGAGGAGAGTTAGGCATTGGATTCGAATTTTTAATTTGAATTACATGTACATGAGACTGCCCAAAGCAAATCGGTAGTGACTGTTTCATTGTAGTTTAATTATTATACATTACATACACTCGACTTTTTAACATTTTCTTGGCCTGCATGGCTGGTTTTGTTTTGTCAATACATATACAAAAATGCTTGAATAAGCATTATGGCGATGTAAATGCCCTATTTGGTATGCATTCTTAAATTGTGCTTTTGACCATTGTTACTTTCGTGCCTCCGACCTAGTGCCCGGTTAAGTTGATTATGTAATGCGGGGTATTTTTTTTGGTGTAGCATTGAAAATTTTGCAAATGAGACTGCCCAAAGCAAATCGGTAGTGACTGTTTTATTGTAGTTTAATTATTATACATTACATACACTCGACTTTTTAACATTTTTTGGCCTGCATGGCTGGTTTTGTTTTGTCAATACATACACAAAAATGCTTGAATAAGCATTATGGCGATGTCAATGTCCCATTTGGTCTGTATTCTTAAAGTGTGTCTTTGGCCATCGCTACCTTCGTGCCTCCGACCTAGTGCCCGGTTGAGTTAATTATGAAATGCGGGATAATTTTTGTAGCATTGAGTAATTTGCAAATGAGACTGCCCAAAACAAATCGTTAGTGACTGTTTCATTGTAGTTTAATTATTATACATTACATATATCGACTTTTAACTTGAATGCCTGGCCGAGTTTCGACTGATTTTTATTTGTTACTATTGGGCAATTTTGGCCATCAATACCATGCTCGGTGTTCATTATATCATTGTCGATTTCACGAAACTAGTGTACTATCGCTTGTTTTTTGTTGATGGTTTTTCTTGTTTTAAACGTAGTGCGTGGCGACCATGTCTGTGGGCGTGGCCCGCGGTTCACGGTTAGATGATCAGCGACCCTCACCCGCTGGACTGGTTGCCATGCCGGTTGTCAGGGAGGGACCAACGAGTAGCGTTTGCGCTGCTCTGGCGTTTCGTTGCCTGGTCTGGTGGCTGGCGTATCGTTGGTATTTCGCGCTCCATGATGACGTGATTTAATGTTATCATGTGGCGCGGTCTCTCCGCGGTATGCTGGTTCGCCGGTGTCTGGCGATGTTTCGTCGGTGTGGCGTGGATCGGCATGATATATGTTAATTCATTTTATTTCAACTTAACTATTGCTTATTTGTATTACTTATGCTAAAGCCAAGGTATTATCATACCCCCCTGTAAATCCCTTTTCTCATGTCAATCATAATCCAGTCCTTAATGCTGAACGTTGTTTCTTTCTCACCCCCTTAGGTATAGCACATAGGCTTACCCACCTTTCTCTGTAACTTAAAGGTAGTACGTTTCGAAAACAATTCATCACTGTAAATTTAAACGATAACAATACTAAAAAAAAAATAATAATAATAAAACTTTCTTAAATTACAAATTTCTAAGTTTTTTATTTTTATTTTTAATTAATGACCACGTTTGAACGCTGTCACCGGCCCCGAGTCTGTCTGATAGTCACGCACAAGTGAACATCATGTACACCCCCCTGATTTGTTGGTTTTTGCCGACACCCATTATAAATGCACTTCCACTCTTACACGCACATGCACGCACCAAACACATAGTATTAATTTATACTGGTCGCAATACCACATTTGTAATCTTAATGGCTTTAAATGATATTCTGAATGATCAAGTTTATACACCCCAGAGTAAATATTATACTACTAGTGAATTCAATTCAAATGTTAATTCAACGGGACCCAATAATAACCTTCACTGTTTTAGTTTATTAAACATCAATATTCGAAGCTTACAAAAGAATTTCGATAATTTTGAAGAATTTTTATCTATCCTAAACACATTTTCATTTTCTTTGATAGGACTTACCGAAACATGGTTACACTCAACTTCTCCTCCAATATTCAACATTGAGAATTATGAATTTATTCATTCAGATCGTAAAAACGGAAAGGGGGGAGGTGTCGCTTTTTATTCTCGTAATGATGTACAATTTAAAATAAGACATGATATTCAACTGGAAGGAATAGAAACATTATTTTTAGAAATTATTGATGATAAACATAAGAATAGAATCGTTGGGGTAATGTACAGACCACCTAACAATGTAGCCGACACATTTTTGATGAATTAGAATCATGCCTTGAATTTATTTCTAGAGAAAATAAAGATGTATATATTATGGGAGACTTTAATATCGATATATCCTTACCTTTTACCGTTCTTGGCCAACACTTCACTAATTTATTATCTTCATTTTTTTTTAAACCTCTCATTAATAAACCAACTAGGATTACAAACTTAACACATACTATAATTGATAATATTTTCTCAAACGTATTAGATAATAAACAGAATGGAATAATATATTATGATATTTCAGACCATTTACCAATATTTACGATAGGTCCTAATGATAAACACCTACAAATTCCCAATAAAGAACATACAACACGACGTAAAGAAACCAAACGTAATATTGAATCCTTAAAAATAGACTTGAGTCAAGAAGATTGGTATGATATTTATTTTGAAAGAGATGTGAACAGTTCATATGAAAATTTATAAACAAACTTCTTTGTCATTATAATAAAAATGTGCCCCTCTCAAGAATTAAGTCAAATAAAAAGAAAAATAAACGACCATGGATTACTCAAGGTATACTTAAATCAATATCTACCCGAATTCGTTTATATAAAATCTCACTTCGATCACCTACAAATGAAAATCAAAATAAATATAAAAAGTACCGTAATAAATTGACTTCAATTATTCGTTTATCACGCAAATTATACTATGGTAATAACATTGAAAATAATAAAGATAATAATCAATCATTATGGCAAACAGTTAATGACATTTTGGGGAAGAAAAAGGATACTCCAAAATAATATTGAATTTAATGATAATGGGCATCACATAGACCAAAATGATGTTGCTGAGGCATTCAATAAATACTTTACTAATATTGGACCGGATTTAGCTTCCAAAATAATTAATGAAAAGAATGATTTTTTGAAATACTTAAATAATAACGTTAATCAATCCTTATTTTTTAATCCAACAAATATTCAAGAGATTTTAGAAATTGTTCGTTCATTAAAAAGCAGTTAATCTAGTGGCTACGATGAGCTAAGTGTATCTTTATTAAAACAAATAATTCACTTCATAGCTTCCCCGTTATCACATATCTTTAATTTATCTCTTTCCCAAGGGGTTTTTCCCGACCCACTAAAAGTTGCAAAAATAATTCCGATATATAAAAAGGATGATCACTCTAAAGTTTCAAACTACCGACCAATTTCTTTACTACCAAGCATTTCAAAGATATTAGAGAAAATAGTATATAAACGATTATATTCTTTCTTAGATATCAATAACTTTTTAATTCCTAATCAATATGGATTTAGAAAGAACCACTCTACTGATTATGCTATTCTACAATTATGTGACAAAATAACTGATTCCCTTTCTAAAAAAGAACACACTGTAGGTGTTTTTATGGACTTATCGAAAGCATTCGATACCATGGACCATCGTATATTAATACATAAATTAAAAGCATATGGAGTTAGAGGGATTGTACTTTCTTGGTTTGAAGACTATTTGCGTAATAGACATCAATATGTTATGTTTAAATCTACAACATCTAATATTTCCACCATAGAATGCGG